>OX463844.1:26502360-26635721 GCA_949825065.1 Odontocerum albicorne | reverse complement strand
CCCCTTAACCCTGAGGCCACGACCAACTACACGTTGTAGTTCAGAATATTCGTCATGTTTATCTCCACGTATTTCGTTAATTTGACGGTAAAAAACCAAAAGAAAAATTATCATACTATAGAGTCAAGTGTTTACTACAATTCTCTTTAAAATATTCTCCTTTTTACTTACAGAAATATTTTTAATTAATTTTCCGTGACAAACATCCAATCATTAGTAATATTGCATTTCGGGAATTCGCACACAGCTTAGTCATCCTTTCCATGTCCGTTGCCGCTTGTCTGTACACGATATCCGGGCTTGTGTGTACATAATATCCGCGCGTGTATTTGTTTATTTTAGGGTGCCCATTATTTTATACTCGACTCGGAGTATTCATTAGATGAAATACTTCGTTGTTTCATTTATTTTGTAAACATTTCCTTTAGTGTAGTGATCCCTTTCGATTTAGTATTTTATTTATGTTTATTATTTGAATGACACTAATTATTTAGTTGTTACGCATCATTTTGTGTTTTTTGGAACAAATACTGTTTTTTTAAGGCTTAAAAATGAATGACGAAGAAATCGAAAATTTTGCGCTGGATTGCGATTCAGATTTATCAATGAGCGATGAAGAAGATTATATTCCCCAAAATTTGGTGAACTTAGAGCATACGGGTATAACGCCGGTAAACAGTGAGAGTGAAATGAACAATTCTGAAATATTAGAAGAACATCCCCCCAGTGAAATAAATTTTACAAATTTCTCACCCCAGTGGGAAAGTGGCATTAACTTCCAACCTGATGTACACAATTTTAATGAACAATCTGGTTTAAGAGATTGTGAATTCATCAATGAAGAGAGTTGTGAATTAGATTATTTTGAGTTATTTTTATGTCGAGACATTGTGAGTAATATAGCAACTGAAACTAACCGATATAGTGATACTGTAAAATTGAAAACAATATTAGCTCCGAATTCCAGATTACACAAATGGAAAAATGTTTAAGTTGAAGAAATGTACGTGTTCATTGCCTTGACCATGCTTACGGCAACAAACAAAAAGGGTTAAATCCATAAATATTGGTCATTAGACAAGTTCATTTCGACACCAATATTTGGAGAAATAATGCCAAGGGATACGTATTTATCAATCCTAAGTATGCTTCATTTCTCGGATAATGAAAAACAACAACCAGGTGACACGACATACAAAGTAAGAGATTTTGTTGACTCAGTGTGTAGCCAGTTTAAAAAACATTTTTATCCAAACGAGGAATATTTGCATTGACGAGTCGTTAGTATTATTCAAATGCAGGTTGTGCATAAAACAATATCTTCCAGCGAAAAGACATAGATTTGGTATAAATTTTTTTGTGTTATGTGATTGTAAAACGGGACTTGTTTTAAAATTCGTAATTTATTTTGGCGCTAAAACGGAAATACTAATACCAAATATGGAAGAAACTATTTGTCGAAGCAATTGGGGATTTCTGGAAAAGTGGTTGTTTCATTATTAGGTGATTACTTAGGAAAAGGCCATACAGTGTATATAGATAACTGGTATACTAGCCCTTTTTTATTTAATTATTTACATACCAAGCAGACCAATGCCTGCGGTACTGTAAAAAAAAACCGTAAATTCATGCCATCGTTTGGATTAGTCAAAAAAGGAGATGTAGACACAAAACAAGCTGGATGCCAACTTGCCATTAAAGGCATGACAAGAGAGGCGTGCATCTGTTGACTACTTCACACGACGCATCAATGATGGAAACGGGAAAAGCTAATTGGAAAAATAAAGCTCCCGTGTTGAAACCCGTAAAAGTGGTATAAAAAAGTTGCTTTTCGAACAATCGATGTCGTTTTGATCAATGCCCATGCCATGTACAAATTAAAATTTTAAAAAAATATTAGTTTAACAGATTTTCATTTACAAGTAATAAAACAATTAGTTCATAAGTATCATATTCCTGGGTCAATAATAAAAGTTAATCGAGTTGGCGAGTACCCACTGAGGTTGGTCGAAAAAACATTTTGTTGCGGACATACCAAAAACAGATAATTCAAAAAGAAAATCGGTTTACAGGGAGTGTCATGTTTGTAGACACGCAAAAAGTGGCCCTAAACGTCGTGTCCAAACACGTTACTGGTGTGTCGAGTGTGGTATTGGTTTATGCCTAACCAATTGTTTTAAAATACATCACACCGTGAAATTTTATTAATCAAAAGTGTCCGAAGCTCCGAACAATATTGTGGTCACCCTATTAAATGCCGCAACGGAGCCCGTGTAAGTATGTGTGAATGGCGGAATATTATCTTAGAGACCTTTTAAAAAAATCCTTATAATTATTGTGTAAACAAAACTCCCAATAAAACTGAACATGTTTATTCCTAAATGTACATTCTTGACACAGTAAAATGTTTTTTTACGATGCGACAATAAATAAAGTCTCTGTGAGTGGTTCTTTTATGGAGAGGAGCATTTTGAAGGTAATTTATAATTTAAACTTCATCTAACATATAAATAAAATAAAAAACGGATCATTTTAACTATGCACAAACAATTCAATAATGTTTAACAATACGACACGATTTTTTTAATAATTTTAATTCTATTTGGTAAAGCACAAAGCAGTGAAATGCACAACAACAAAATGCAGACAGTGATTTTGAGATTCTCGCCGTTCCAGATAGCAATTAATACGAAACCTTCCCGTCGCCTAGGGGTTAAGGCCTCGTTAAGACATGAATAGTTGGTCGAAAGAGATTGCCACACAGCAATTGATCGGCCAGGTTGTATTTACAAAGCGATAGAATGATTTGTTTGTGTTTTTTTTTATGAGTTTTGGCGTTTTTAATGTTATGTGAAAATTAACGTCCATGTGAATATGATTTACCGGTTTATTTAAGTTAAAAATGGATATCAATTAATTTTCAAATTTACTTAAAAAATGTCGAATGTCAGTGATGTTAGGATTTTAAAAAGGTTATAAGTTTAAATGAAATTAAAATGTTAACTATCTTTACCGAGAAAATAGATGGATGGACAAAAAAAACACTTTTCAAGGAGTTTGAGATATTTGACCTCCGTTCGATGTATAATAAATTATTTTTTATATACAATATTATATTTGAAAATGGTGAAACTAATATGGTATAAGTGACATTTTACGATTTCTTTCTTTTTTTTTCTGTGTATACATTACAATAATCTTCAATTCTAAAGTGGTCAAGGCACGGAAAAAACTACCCTATTTGAGGGATTGATCAGTTTAGCTCCAACGTCTTCGTTTATCAGCTTTCAATAAATAAATAAATTGGCAGAATGACTAGCAGAAGGGGCCGTTTTTTTGCAATGTCTGCCTTCAAACGCGCCAATAACGCTATGTAATATTCGCTATTGATGGTTTTTCCCTTTTCAAGGTGATCGATGAATATTATACCATGCACATCCCAAAATACGGAGGCCATAACCTTCCCGGCTGACTGTTGAGTTTTTGGTCGCTACGGACGATTTTCACCGGCTGCTCTCCACTCAGCTGACTACCGATTTGAATCCGGAGTATAGTGGTGGAGCCAAGTTTCATCCATTGTCATATACTGATGCAAAAATTCTTGGTTATTTCGCGTAAACAGTGCCAAACAGCGCTCTGAATCATCGATGCGTTGTTGTTTCTGTTCCATTGTGAGCGAACGCGGCACCCATTTCGAAAAAAGTTTTTTCATGACCAAATGTTCATGCAAAATAGTATAAACACTACCAAATGATATCTTCAGGATGTCAGCTATCTCACGCAACTTTACTTTGCGATTTTCCATCACGATTTTGAGTTTTTTTATGTTGTCTGGCGTGACAGCCTCATTTAGACGACCATAGCGTTCAGCATCATTGTGTTTGAAATCAGCATACCACCGATAAATGCTTGTTTTCGTTGGAGCAGAGCCCGGATAACACTTTTCAAGCTATCGCTGAGTTTAAATGGTATTTTTTCCCATTAAAAAGCAATAGTTTTTCCAGCGGTTTTTTCCATTGTTTTGAAAATAGCAAAGTAGCGTCACTAGAACCACTGTAACTCAATGACACAATGTCGGAATGTCATGAAAGTTTGACACGTAACTTCGAAATATTGGTACTAATTAAGAATGGTATGGATTTGTTATAAGAGGTGCCGTCTGATGGTTAGTCCCGGGACTTATTGATCGATACGTTAATTTGCACTAACACTGTAAACTCTCGTTTTTCAAGTAATACATACTGTGTAATTCAAATAAGAGTATTGATTGCCTGTTTTTAATTGATGAGAAACTATAAGTCTGTAGTTTACAGAAAAAATATAAGAAATAAAATGACAACTGGGAAATGTATCATGGGGTTCTGATTTTATTTGAAAAAAGGGAATTAATTATTTATTCTATATGCACGTATGTTATCAGATTACAAATAAGTGATATTAAACATCACATACAGAGTTTTATTGAAGGTTAAAAATGATCAAGGTTCAATTTTCAATGTCATTTTCGGTACATTTAGACATGAAATTAATATGCTGAAGTAAAAAAATTAAAAAACTATGCGAAATAATGAGAAAAAAAAATAGCGAGCACGCAGCCTTTGAGACCATAAAAACAGTAACTATGTTACATGAAAGATCAAAAGAGATATTCAAATTTCATTTAGTACAGTTTCGTGTTTCGAGTGTTTTTAAGCAAAAAATAGCTATTTTACATTATTGTGAATTTATTCAATAAAAAATTGTATGAAACGCATGTTCAAGTATCTTTATTTCTGCAAAAAAATGAATTATTATTTCGTTTGTCATTCCGTTGTTATATTGTCAAAGGCAATAAAGACCAAGCGATTCTAAACTCGTGTGTATAACCCAAAATATTCAAACAATAAAAAACTAGGTGAACCAAAATCAAAGATTTATTTTCTTATGTAAAAGCGAGAAAGTACCAAATCTAACAGCAGCAGCCGCTTCTGTCATATCTATGAGCCCAACTTGTTTTATTTTTCGTAATATTTTTAATGTTTCAATAATAATGGGTTAGATTTCCAAATAAAAGCACCATTGAGGACATTCAGTTCTTTAAATGGCGCTTTATAAATAATTATTTTATTATTAACAAATTGTAGGTATATATTTTCCAGAATTAAGTTCAAAATTGATTTAAGAAGCTAAGTGAAGAGCTTGCAAATGGCGGAAACTCAAATTGGTTCATTGTAATTTATTTTTATCAAACACTGTTTATTCTACCGTTACAAAAAAGTGGAATAAACAGTGTTTGATAAAAATAAATTACAATGTCTTTAAACCTTCACAACGTTAATGCCTGAACTATAAACAACAAATTGGTTCATTTAACCTAGAGGGCTTGAAGAAGCATATAATATTGAAAACATTATTAAGATTTATATTTTATAATTCAAATTTAGAATACATCAGTAATATAACAAAAAAATTTAAAAATGTTACTTCAACTAAATAACTTATTTATTTTTGTTATATTTTTAATCTGGTCATACAATTTTTTTCTATTTCTCAGATAGAGCGTTTTTTCGCACTAGATAATTTATATTTTTTATTACTATTACGATTTGATATTTAAATGTCTTATATGTTCTTGTCAAGCGTTATTGTTTGACGGACTTCTTTCACGCAAAATACTTTTTTTTCTTAAAAAAATGATTTAATATTTTCAACAACCTATAATTAAAACACGTTAAAATATTGATACAGGTTATGAATAATTTATAATCGCAAGTATCCATTATAAATTAATGTTCTAGAAATGTTAATTTTATATCAATTATTGATTAGAAATGATTATTTTTCACATAAAAAAACAGACAAGCAACAGAAAAACTCATATTCGTTTTATTTTTCCTGCGATTTAAATACATTAAGACACAAACGAATGCTAAGATAGTAATCACCAGAAATAAGGTATAAAAAATAACATATTAAAAAATTAAGTTCAATGTTAATCATCGGTTTCGAAATCTTTTTTTATAAAAAATCATCATTGAGAAACCTTATAACACATTTACTACTTACTTAGTATTTTACTTTTTTCTATGGAAACATATCAGTCTTCAGTTCAAACTTTGCACTGTACTACTTTTCTTGAATAAGTCAGAATTTTTTCCGTCTAGTATTCGGAGGTATAAGAATGCCTATGATTTAAGTCATATAAATTCCAATTAAAAGAAAATGCATACATTTAATATTGAATCAACTTGTTAAGGAAAATAACAAATAAACTTGTATTCATTTTACCAATCTTTGTTGAATAATTCAATGCAAATTGGTTGTAACTTTTGTAATGTTGCACAAAAGTAATAACCAATTTGCATTTTGTTCCATAGTTTTTAAAGTAAAAAATATGAAACAAAATAACACTTTTACCGGAGGGAGTGAGAAGCTAGGAGCTTTTGGAAGTTTCCATACAGGTATATGAGTGAATTATTGATGCGAATGCACAGTGCGTGATGTAGAGTTGTTGGGCATGCTTTTAATGTGATTATCGAGATAATGGTGCAGTTGTAGTACATATGTGTGTGATGTGATAGCTTAGGATTTAAGCAGATGTTTCAAATGATTGTTTTAGTATTTAGGATAAATATATAAAATTTGTTATCAAGGAAGGAGTCTACCTAGTGAAAGTGTTTGCTGAATCCTCAAAATGAGAATTTTATGTACTTATACTTGAGAGTCCACCTTTCAGTTGAAACGATGTAAATTTTAGAGGTTATATTGTATTTATAATAAAGTTTTTTTATATCGCATATTTTATTTGTAGGGAATAATCTTTTAATGTTTGTAATAAAAATGAAATCATATATAGCGTAACAGGATATTCAATTACATAAAAAGCTATCACATTTTATCGATATATTATGTTACATAATCAGAGATTATTTCAGATTGATGATCCCATTAATAATAAAATGACTTCAGTGAATCTTTGGATAGAGCTAGAGCTCGTATCAAAGCTCGACAGTGATACAGTATTAAAAGCAAAATTTTGGCTTAAAACAAAAAATAAGAAGATATTGTTTTCTTTTCATTATAACTAAAAGAAATGCAAGTTTTCTTTAAGCACTAAAACAATTATCGTATGCCAAAAATACATAAAGCGATTAATCGTGTACAGCACCGGTACAAAGACTGTAGAAAAGGTGAATTCGGTGACTTCAATGAGCCTCAGTAAAGAACAGGATGAAACGAAAAGATTCCTCGCTGGCCTGTAGAAGTTTGTAGAAATAAAAATACAGTTTGACGTTTTAGAATACGAGAATATATTTTGCTCATTGTTGTGTCCCTAGTGTTAAGCCCATCGCACATCACATGCACCTTGATCGGACTGCTAATGCCGTCAGCCTGCGCTAGTTGAACGCTTGTCACGCGTTCATCGCATGCAGGGGCTGTCCGATCATATGTAGTAATAATGCAAAGACCACACAATGAGACGTTATATTATATGATTTTACAGATGATACAACAGATAAAAACTACTTATGTGACGCATATGTCAGATACAAATCGAATGAACTTATTTAGTGGGGGTTTGAATGATATATAGATTAAGGTGTCCTATAATAAGTTGAGGAAGAGCTACGTTTTAGCCATTTTTGTTTCTTAGCAATTATCAATTTGGTCCGTGAATTTGTTCGCGCGGATGTTACTTATCATAATTATCTCAAAACTTAAAATTATACTCATAATGATACCTTGATTAACATAAGTATTATGTTTTGACGACCTCTGTAACCTAATGGTAACATTTTAGACTACCACCTGGGGATTTCAGGTTTGATTCCCGATGGTACCAAAAAAATGGTGCCAGTCTGGTAAAAAAATTCTTAGTTTGGTAACAATATCATAATTGTACGCGCTGAGCGGTAGTGTTGCGAATACATTCAATTACGAACCACGAGTTCCGTGTCTACTCATAAAGTTCTTAAAAAACCCGAAGGCTCGATTACTGGGATCGAAGATAATATTGTCTCCCAGACACGTTTTTCAATATGTACGAAACACTAATTTGGATATACTGAGGGACACAATACGCAAAAAAACATATACGAGTATATTGTAAAGGAGGTTCTTATCAAAATTGCTTCATTATTGTCTTCTTGTATAAGTATATATTAAAATACGTAGGTACAAGTCATCGGTCATGTTTTTGTATTTAGAATTCACGCGACCTCTCCAAGTTCGATTCCGGCAGATTCTTTCTAGGACCGGTTTGATTTTTTGATCACGTAACTTTAAATTATTTCTTTTCCGTAGCAAAATATCATATCTACTAAAAAATATTTAAGCATAGCTCAGCAACACGAAAATAGTATTTAGTTTAGCCAAGGTCAGTGAAAAAATAGATATATTGTTAAGTTATTCTATACAATACTCATCCACATAATATCTACAAAGCACTAAATATTTTTAAAATTGTTCTCGAGCCACCAAGAAAATTGTGGCGGAACCTCGAGTGCCTGTCAGAGATATGATTTAAGTAACTGATCACCGGAACCGTTTCCGGCACACTTCCTACAAAATAATGAAATATTACCAAGGAAAAGTACGTAACCAAAATTCATGCTATAAAATTGCAATTTGTTTTGCTTGAACTATAAAAAGAACTCACGCTTGAATTTTCAATTATTCGCCTTGAAGCTCGTTTTCATGTAAGTAAACTTGCGGAATATTCATGCAAGTAAACTAGTGCCATGATGACATTTAATTTAAGTTTTATTTCCGATATCATTTCCATTCACAACTATCTTAAGAGCTTAGTTTTCCAATATCCCGTCTAAGCTGTATTTTTGTATAAATTTGTAGGACTTATTTAATTTTTATCAGTTTAATTTCAACGATACTCTTATACATCGAGAGATTCTATTACTTTTTAATTATTTTTTCCTAGTTTTTAGCAAATATTTTATGACTTCCGTTGCCTAATTGGTAAGTGTCTCGACTTCAGAACGAAGGTTAAATTCCCGATGGTACTATAGTAAACGAGGGACCCAGTATCATTAAATAATTCGCCTGGTGACAATATTTTTGATCATTTGAAATGATAAACCGTGATCGCGAGTTCTCGAAGGTTCGATTAATAGGCTGAAGTTGATGTTATCTTCCGACCACGTTCTTCAATATCTCCTATCCGTATGAATTAAAAAATACGATTTATTTAAAATACATCGAGAGATTCTATTAGTTTTTAATTGTTTTTTTTCATTTTTTTAGCAAATATTTTATGACTTCCGTGGCCTAATTGGTAAGTCTCTCGACTTCAACTCGAAGGTTAAAGGTTAAATTCCCGATGGTACTACAGTAAACGAGGAACCTAGTATCATTAAATAATTCGTCTTGTGACAATACTTTGGATCTTGCTAACACTTGAAATGATAAACTGTGATACCCGTGCCTGCTTCGCGAGTTCTCGAAGGTTCGATTAATAGGCTGAAGTTGATGTTGTCTTCCTATCACGTTCTTCAATATTTCCGTATCTTCTATCCGAATGAATTAAAAAAAAACATTTATTTAAAATACACATACATATGCTACATTTAAATAATCCTTGATTGTTTTAGTGAATCGAATTCTGGAAGGATCAGAAATCTGAAGTACTCGTAGTTAGGAAAATACACCATTTGGAGTTAATAAAATTATTAAGTTTTATGTATGAAACACTGTCTTGTTTGTGCTTCTTTGATGATGAGGTGAAAACCTTGAAACCGGTAGGGTTATACCGTTAAAAAAGTGGAATAAACAGTGTTTGATAAAACAAATTACAATGCCTTTAAACCTCCACAATGTTAATTAGTGCCTTAAGTATAAATAACATTTTATATGTGAATTGATAAAGATCTGATATATTGAATTGCACCAGAGTAAATAAATGCAAAAATCCTTCTTGTAAATGTTTAATTCAAAAAAGTTTAAAAACATCTGTTTAATTTTAAAAACATTTACCTGGTGACCTTCATATAATACTTCGATTGATTAAACTTTCAAGGTTAATTAAGTGTAAGTTCTAGATTAAGTTTTGACAACTCCATAGGGGTTCAAATTTGTTTCTATTCCATACTAATGAAGCTTGCGGACTACAATGGGTATAAATTAACTGAGATATAAGTTAAATTAAGGAAGAAAGTTACATTTCTTCAATATATTCAGAAAAAAATCAGTAAAAATCATATAATCAATAATATTTGGCCAACAAAAAATTTGAATTGAATAAAATAAAACAAGATATCAAATATTGAGATAAAATTCATAAAAGGCAGTTTTTCATTTCAAGTGACGACCTTGTTTGTTAGATGCTTAACTTTTCTATCCGAGGGTTTTCGGTTAAATTCTCCATAATACCCTAAAAATTATAAGTAATAATTATAATTTAATTGTCTACGATGTCTAAACAAAAATGTTTGTTTCGACATCGTACACAATTTAATTAAAATACTCCAAGGTTCTTATTTTCGTCAAAGTTTTGACAGGTATTTTAAAAGGTATGCAACTTAATGTATTCGATTCCAATCCAATCTTGTCTACAGCACCAGATCTATGTTTTATCATTCCGTTGTTCTCCGACCATTTTTCTTCGTTGTGCCATCAGATCCAGTGCAGTGGTGTGGCTGGTAAGTTTACTAGTGTGCAACGGCACACTCACTTAAAAAAAATCAGTTTCGCTTTCCCATTGAATTGACGTTGGAATGGCGAGGGGATCATGAATTGCGAGGCCCAGCAAGGACGACAATATTTTATCGGAATCGAAATATACATCTGAAATGACGTAAGGGATACCACTCTAACGGTCTTCTTCCTAGCGCAGGGATACAATCGGTAAACCATTTGAAGTGACATTGATTGAATGCGTACATGGTGGTGGGTCTGCACATGCATGGTGATGGGTTTTCAGCGCTAATTTGAGGACATTATATTTTGATCGACCCACATGGGTGCATAGGTAATTAGGATATCTCTATACACCCCACAGTAGGTGATATCCCGACGGTAGATACTCCAATACCTGTGCCCATGTCTGTAAGTTTTAAGTTCTAGTTATCCAAGAATCGACACGCTTACATTCCGGAGAGCCTTCAAGGGAGTTGTGGATAGTCAAAAACTCGTAAGTGACCACAATCTTGACTGTGTCGATATTTATAGTTTTGTAATGTATTTAAAAACATTAAGTTATATGTGTTTATCATTTCTGAATTCAATATTACAGCAACGATCTAGAAGAGGTACCCAACAAGTATTACAAATTCTACATTTTTCATTGAGGTTGGTCTGAGACATGCAATATCTGTGTGCTTTATCTGGGGATAAAGAAAGAACCTCAAAGAAAGATTTATTTAAATTTTGTATTCAATCAAGAAGAAAAGAAAAAAGAATCAAGTCGTTATAAGAACAACCGCAACTAAGAATACACCAGTTCTTGAAAACAGTTGCTTTTAACGTACTGACTAATCTTTTCACCATTACTGACAGTAAATCAAATTCAAATAAAACATATATTCAAATATTCTTACGTATTTTATATATTTTATTTTATTTAACATTTCATTTATTTTTAATACAATTACGTAAAATAAAATGCAAAGAAAAAAAATATATTAAGTCTAAATATGATTACAATAGGAATTCTGATCATCATATTTCCCTGAGAAGTGGCTCAGCCATACATTCCGAAATATGGAAGAAAATGAATGTGAAATGACACATTTTCAATATTATATAACTAATTCCTTTGAAAGTCTTCACCCCTTTCTGCTCCCTTAAAATGGCAGAGCCGCAATATTCGTGTAATTCCATGACGACTTCTGCGTATTCCCAAGATTCCTTCAAGTGACGTTTTATTCGGCGGAATTTATTATATGTACAGATGTTTATATATTTTATCTCTCGTATCTCATAAATCTCTAAACACCCTGTAACAACGTCAGATGTGCCTTCTTATTCCTCTTTGGTTTACGTTTTCATTTAAATTGTAAGTAAGATTTTATTTTAACATTTTCAGAGTTTGTTCTCATTTTTACATATACGCAGTTTACAAAATGTAAATACAAATCATCATTATCAGTCCTACAGCCCGAGATGAGCCTTGGTTACTCGCATGATTCTCTGCCCCCTACATATCTCTCTTAGCAACATTTCTTATCCAATTGGTTATATCTAGTGTCCCGCAGTTCTCTGTCATACTCTCAGTTTTGATCTCTCCACTTTCATATGCCTCATCAGATCGCTGAATAAAGTCTTCCTTGCAGAATCAGTGTCCTGCGTGCAGCAGAAATGAAACAAGTGTCGTCAAGCATTTGTTTTAAGTTTTCCTATGCTGGTTTAGCAATACAGGGTGAATAATTCTTCGTTATACGTGCATAAGTTCAAGTGAAATATTTTCAGTTGGTATTAAACACTCATAAGATAACTAAAGGAGATAAGGTGCATAGCCGCGCGATAACGCACTGGACTTCCATGCAGAAGGTCGTTAGCTCGAAGTTGTGCTAGCCCGGGTTGTGCTGCTCATCTCGAATGACACAGGTATTTTTTTCCGCCTAGCACTAGGGGGTATAAGGATACCTATGAGTGCGGTCATATCTATTTAAAAAAAAAATGAAAAAAAAGACCATCGAATCCAGTACAGAAATGAGTTTGCTGGTATGCAACGGCTGACTCACTTAAAAAAAACTTCATGGCAAAGGGGATCCTCGACTACGAGGCCCAACAACGGATAAAGGAGGAAACATCACTCGTTTGAAAGTTAATGACGTCGGTTATATTATCAGCATTTTTAGCATCATTTAATTCAAACAAACTGATTACGTAAATTGTTGATAGAATATGAATTAAACGTTTATGTGTGAGAATTTTGAGTATATATTCGTATTCAAATTAATGAGTGTTTTTATAAGAAAGAAGCTGATGCATACATACATCGACAGAGGTTTTAGAATGACTTACAGGAAACACAACCATTAAAGAAGACTACGGATAAATTAGAAGGAATTGTGTGAGAAGTGAGTAGTTAACAACTTTGCAGAAGGAAAAATATAATTGAAACAACAATGCCAGGATGTTTATACAAATTTAAGTCCAGATTAAATTATTTTGTCATATGCAAAGAAATATGCTTTACAAGGTCCATTAGTCATAATTTTTAAAGGTTTATCTTTGCTTATGAAGATAATCCTATCCATTTATCCTGTTTTCTAGCACAGCAGCATCTCGACTTAATCAAGGCATTTTTAACATATATTCAAGCAGAGGGGTATTACGAAAATTGGTTTGGTTGGTTGTTGATGATATTTAAACTTAATCAATTTTCATAATAGTTTCCTATTTAAAATCCCCCCCCCCCTCCCTGGATTCCAGACTTGACCTGCCCTAAAGATTCACTTTCATTTTTCCCCGCCCCATTTAGCATTGTATCTCATCTCTCCCCACTTCTCTCCCCCTACCTCATTCCTCTTATATTATTTACACTTGTACAGGAAATATATTTTTAGCAATTTAGTTTATCTTCACCTGACGATGAAGACGGTGGTCTTCGAAACCGGTTGTAAACCCAAAAATAAACCTATGGTGAACACAAAAATATAAAATAAGTTTTTTTATTTACTTATTTTTCCTTTTACATATTTTTTTAGACTGTTATTGCTCATTTTTGCAATGGCAAGATGGCCTTGTTGATAGTTGAGTTGTCGATAAGCTTATACCATGTAATTTTGGCAGGAATAATGATAGTAATAATTGCAAGTTGTGCATCTGAGTGACATATCTTGATTTACATTCTCTTCACATTTGAAGCAAATTAATTGAGCCATTATTACAGCGATGTCTCGTGCCAAAAAATATTTTAGTTTAATATAAATACGTAAACAAGTAAGTAAACTCGTTGACCTGCCAACAAATTTAGTGGGAACAAATCATCTAATTCACTTCGTTAATAATAGATGTTGATTTTCATGAAATCGACAAAAACATTTTTTTGTTTTAAATTTTGAGTAAGGTATATTTTTTTTGTAAGCGGTATGACAACCGAAAATGGGATTAATCGATACCCAGCATTCGCTTCAATATATTGATGTTCGCACTGGCACACAACGGTACACAATAATTTTTGAAATAGATTTATTGATTAAAATAGTACTATGCCATATGTGCCATTGATATTTTTACATGCAGTAACATGCTCCCAAAATAGCAATGTAAAAATGTTTTTTTTTATCATGTTATTCTAAATTGTCTGTCAAACCATTTGTTTGTTATGTTTTTCTTTAAATAAATAGAATTTATGCATTACGCCAATGGTTTACTAACGTAGTACACACTCGCAATAAGGTCTCACACGTTATCAAGATAATGAGAATTTATTACAATGGAATTAAATAGTTATAAACAATCGATAAAACGTCAAAACCTTTTTTTTCATTTCATATATCCTCAGTAAGAGACAGGCAAAAGTCTCGTTTACTTGGGGCGCATCAAATGACAACCAACACTCTCAAATCCATATAATTTGAAAGTGTTGACTTCAAATTACTTGTTTTTGTTTTCCTTGTTTTTTCATAATACATTACATATTGTATAGATATATGAACTTCATGTTAAATATGGGATGAACAAGTTTAGTCTTTCTGGAGTGAAGAGTTTGATTCCGCATGACGTTTCCAGTTGTAATTGAGTGTCACTGTTTGTCAGGTTGATGAGAACGTGCAACGGGGTTTTGTTTTTGTGTAATAAAAAATCGGAAAGAAGTATCGATTTATTTTTTCATGCTAAATATCCTCAGTGAGATACAGGCCAAAGCCTAGATTACTGGGGATACGACAAATGAAAGGCGACAAACCCAGATTCATTAAAATAATGCATGTCCAAATTAAATTACCTGTTATTTTTTCGCAAATTATGTATATTTCTTGTCATGTGTAATAATAAATAAATAAATAAATAAAAATAAATATATAACTCCTGGTGAGAGTGCTTTATACTCTGTTGAAAATATGTTTATGGTAACCTATGTTATTAGATAATGTTAATTTTGCTCGTCGAATATAATCTAAGCCAAATAACTGCAGCTTTAAGTTGGTGTCTGACGCATTTTTTATCGTTTATGTACAAACCGAATCAAATATACATATATCATAAATAAATTAAATATAATTTATTGTTTGCATTATCTTATTCTTTCGTAACTCATTTGATGACTACGATATTCTCGTATTTTAAACATTAACGCAATTTTTACGAGAACTCAAGGATAAACGCGTTCTATAATTAACTATAAGTAAACAAAGTGATATCTTCGGTGAAAGAAACACAAAAGGATTCATTATTCCCAGTGGCGTAATTAAAAACAATAGACTTCAATGCAAAATGGTAAAAAAGTCATCTTTATATTATTTATATACGACATAAGAATATAAATTGCTACGCAGTTTTATCCATAAAATAGTAAAAACACTAAATCAATTTCTTTTGTCTTAAAGTAACTATGGAAATAAGCCATGTACTTGTTTCTAAAGATATAATTGACATTTATTTCTTAAGTAAAAAAGAACACAAACATTTCATCAAATGCTTGTATATTTCAATTCTGAGGTGTTTTTATCTCGATTTCGCACTTGCAAAGGCACCGAGCCCACTTCCGCGCATGGAATGATTTTCAAAAAAGAACACAAAAAAGTAACCTGTTTCTTTAAAATATAAATCAATACAAATAGTTTATCCACTTAACGAAAATAAAATAAAGAAATCAAGACTTCAACATATTGTTTACAGATCTTGGAAGTTTTAAGGAAAAATTATTTGAACTCTTTATTTAAAATGTATTTTTTTTTTTAATATTTAAAATGTAATTTCCCTATCACTAAGCAGGAAAATCATAAAAGATAAGTCATGTACATAAATCACAAAATATATTAAGTCATTAAATTCATGTAAGAATAATCTTCTTATTCTCAATAAAAAGTGTATTTACTACGAAACATAAATTAAATTAATCTAACCTTAGTGTTTGATGTTTCTTCGACTTTGGAAGAAAGTTTGTGTAATTATTCTAAGTGCAAACGATTAAAAAGTTCGAAGAGACAACTCGCGCCAATCCATGTAACTTCAAGCGTTAACTTTTAAAGGAAACTTCTCGATAAGCATATGTTTTAGCATTTACATTAGCTTGACATGTTTCATATTTTTTTTGCTTAACGAACTTGATTCCTTTCGAAAAAAATTATTGTGTTATTAATTCATACTTTATAATACAAAGATAATAGACTTTTTATGTAGACAGAAGGTATAGACTTTTGTAACTTGATTCTATCCATCAAAAATGTTGCGTTATCCATTAACATTTTGTTACGCCAAATTAATACAGAATGTGGTGTTTTCCTTTCTTTGTAAGCAGAAGAGATAAATCACTACATTTTTTGTTCCGTGAGTCCACATTTATTTTTTTCTATATCGATATACTCGTAATGCTGATAAATGCTAAATTCACAGCGCCAATGAAGTTTTCAATATCTGAATGCTTAGTTTGTTTTGGTTTATGTTTTTTTTGTAATTTTTTTTCTTTTTTTTTTAAAATCATATATTTTTCTTTAAAAAAAGTAAGAATGATAAACAAAGTATATTTTTACTTACTTTACCAAGAATTTTCGAAAAATCTCGAACTATTTTTTCTTCAATAATAATTTGTGTTAAGTTAAGTAATGTGAAATCTAAACATGTTCCTTTTTACTTCTTAATGTATCACGCTTTTTTAATTTCTTTTGTTGCTCGAAATATCACTTATAGAAAATTAATCAATGGGGAAAAAGATAATTTCTAATTGAAAACAACAATTTAGATCCCATTTACCTATGCTCATCTCATGCACATACCAGTCATTTTCATATGTCATTGGAAATGCTATAAATTACGTAAAAAGAGAAAATAAACACTCTTCCGTCGATTTAGCCACTATCCTCCTAAACCCTTACATCATTGAACAAAATATGTCCACATCTGTGTCAGACCCCATTATGTACTCTCGCCAAATTTTCAATTTCAAATTTTACAGTGTTTTACAGTGTTTTACAATTTTACAGTGTTTTACAATTTTCAATTTCAAATTTTACAGTTTTCTTAGATATTTTAACATGTGGTCAGAATTCAATTCAGTGCTATCTATTTGTATTGAATAGTGTAAGAAATCAAATTAAGCGATAACTTAGTAAAAAAGTGAAATATTATATTATTTACCTCTTGTTCTTAACAACAAAATGAAAGAAAATCTTCCTTGAAATATTCTCCGCTAAACGCGATGAATGAAATCGTAAACATGCGGGAAATACTGAGTTGTAAAACGTGACCTAGAAAAGCGAATTGCGAGAAATCATTGCAAGGAATTTAACACCGACAACTCAGTGTCAACCCGCTAATGATGATTATTCTTGTGTCAAACGTGAGGTGCTCCACATTTTTAATAAAAAAACTTATTACGAAAGAAATAGAACAAAACTATCATCATTTCATTGTGTGTCAGTACACAGCAGGATATAGAGGTCTACCTTTCTACATTGCTTCCAATTATATGCGTTTTTTTATACTCACGTCTAGCGAACCATTTAATGATATTAAACCATCTTGTGCTCTGAGCATTTTGGTGGTTCGCAATCTCCATTCCAACACACGCTAGGGCTGCCTATCGTTTAACATACGAGCAACTTTCCACTTCAACCAGGCAATCGATTCTACTACGTACTACACTTGAGTTTGTTAATTCATTTTTAAAATGAAGTCATGAAGATGATTTGATTTACTACTTGAAAACGGCTTTATTATAACTTACTAAAAAATCGGTTTTATAATTTATTTGTGAATAAAAAATCTTTTCACATAGAATCTCGTAAATTTGAATACTATAGTGTTCGATACAATTTCAAGGCATGACAATTCCAAAAGAGATATACGAGTATATTCGAAAATTTGAAAACTTTTGATGGAAGTTTGTAAATATATTTTTATTCAATTATATACTTTATGGAGTTAAATTTAAATAAACAACGAATTTATTCAGTAGTTTTTAGGGAAATTTTAGATGTGTTTTTATCCAATCATGTACTTTGTAATGGCATTTCATTTAAATCAACAATTAAGTTCGTTTTTTAGAAGTTTTGATGAAAGTTTTTACAAACATTTTTTATCCAATTACGTACTTTGTTATGGAATTTAATGAAAATGTACAATGTCATAGGTTATCATAATCAGTTTTGGAATTAACTATCATTATATGGTTGTTTTTTATCATGAATTTATAAAAAAAGCTTCTGTGAATTTATAACAGCAAATTAAAGTTGAGATCCATAAAAATTAGGATGTTAGTGATGAACATCAAGTTTTCATTTCATTGATCTATTGTACTTGATATTGGCTAAACTGCCCGTTATATGGGAACAGTTATAACCATTTTAACCCTTTAAGTGTCGGAAGGTATTAGTATGTTTGATCCCGGAGGGCCGAGAATTTTTTAACAAAAATAGAACCTAGTAGAATTATCTCTTTTGTATATTTATATATTCAAAGGATATTATGAAGACTTACCAAATATGTACAATATGTGTCGTTAACACAACCAAAACTTTAACAAAATGTCTAGGATCTCACAGCTTATCACAGAAAATACGGAAACATACATTGATAAAGTATTTGATAGAATTAAAAGTATATGTAACACGAACATATTAATTTTTAAATATGTATTCAAGCGGGTTTGATTACCGTCGATATCTAGATTTTTTTTAAAAGCTTGTTTAACGACTTTCTGTTCTGATTGGTAGAGATTGTCATGTGGCAATACATTCGCTTGATTGAACTGTTAACAACGAAGTGGCTTTACAATACTTTGTAATAAAAGTGTTTGTACTAATTTGTAAAGGTCAAAAATTGAAACTTTTTTGCGTTAACATATTAAAAAATACAGGGAAATACAGAGACAGTTTATCTTTGTTCCTATAGTATAATATGAATTATACATGCCGAATAAAATATAAAGTCAGACAAGAAGGGTAAACATAGAAAAAATATACAATGAAACTTTGTACACAAACAATTTCAATGTCAAGCAATTTAAATTAAGATAAACTTTTTTAGGATTCACCACATTGTTTGCTTTTTTACCGTCAACTGAAACAATCGGTGCGAAATTTTCAGAGAATGTTTTTATTAAAATTTAAGATGATATAAAAATATATATTTAATTTACCAAAGGACATTCCGTAGGAAAATAAATATTAAACCAACAAAATTTTCCATTACGCTAAGGAAGTTCGTTTTCAATTTCAGTTGAAACCAACTTTGGATGTTTATTTACATTTTCATCCATCTTTCGCTTATATAATAAGTTATATCTATATTTAAGCCGTTTTATAAATCTGAAACTGAGATAACCGGAACAAATCTAATTTTAACAGCGGATATTTCCTCTCACAATTCGTCTCGGATAACAAACTCTTCAGCTTTTATGAGATAAGTATAGGCGTCAAAATGCTTAAGCAAACATAGTACACACATTTTAGTTGAAATATGTAAAAAGGAACCATAGTCAGAGCACTAACTAAACAGGAACTGGGGTCGTATTTCTCAACGAATTCCGTTGTTGAATGGTTCATAAAGGCATAAATTCATCTATTTATTGCAGGAGAAAGAAATGTTTCCTTGCAAAAGTATAAATTGCTTTCGGTTGTAATAAAATATATAATAAAATACGATAAACGTTGACCTAAATTTTTATAAACACATTATTTCAATAGTACTTAACTCTTTTTATGTCAACACTTTATGTGTCATCTTATAAATAATAAATATGTGTACCTACTTGTTTATTTTAGAAGGAAAAGGATTCGTTTGGAATTGTTAGGATTTAATTAATGATGTTTTTTTATTTGTTAATGAATGAATGGCCTAAAAATAATAATAACCAATAGTTTACACAATAAGGTCTAAAGAAAAAAAAATGAAAATCCATTGCCTCTTCGCTCAAACAGTTCCTCTCGCTTATCATTTTCAGGTCCACCATTACGTGATTAAGACAGCGGTATCATTGTCTCCAAAAGATCTAGCTTCGAAGATATTTTTTACTTTTTTTCGCGACAAATGTAGGCGACTCATGTCAATCAGTTAGCGGCTCTTGCTTTACTAGTTATGAGATGCTGCTGCCACAAGATACGAATTTTCTCATTGCTCCAAAATCTTCTTGTACCTACAACTATACCGAGACAAATATATTTAAAACAAAATATTGTATATGAATTGTAGAGTGTTTGAATCTAGAATTCTATCCCATGTGCTACTAAAAGTTTGATAAAAATGTTTAAAATCTAAAGCTAGATTCTTTTAGAGGTGTGTTGATTTAAAAATATATTTTAAAGGAAACTTAAATGTACAGAATACCTTAAAAGCACAGCGTAACTAATCAAACGTAAATAAATAGTTGCAATATAACGAGAATAGTAATAGTATGAAAACATATATTTCTGTCAGCTGAAAAACTCCCTCGGGCTTTGTCTTCCTTGTTTACAATCATTTGTAATATTGAAAATTTAAATACTTATCTCGTTTATTGATTGTAAAAAAAACAGTATCAGAAAAATATATACATTAGTATAAGTTTCATATGATTCACAAGAAACTATTAAAATCAGATGCTTTTTAAAGGCTGGACTCATGTTGTACGATTCCCTCGATTAGACATCGCTTCAGAGCAAAGAGAAAATCGAAAATCGACCGGCGGAAGTACATATATTTTAAACCCACACCTTCACATTGTACAAAAAAAAAACAAAAAAAAATATGATCTTAAATTTTGAGTATTTATTCAAATCACTTTCAAGGCATATAAAGATTATTTTTAAAAACAATATTTATAGACACATATATAAAATTCGGTTATCGTTCGTAACTTATCCTTTCATTGTGGCCAAATCATGTAGCAATTCCTTTCTTGATTTTTCTGAAAATTTAATGAACAATTTTCCTTTACTCGATCAGTGATAAACATCGTTATCACAGATATTCGAATTCTTCAATTCGTATCGAAAATAATCTAATGATCAAAGTACTTATCAAATATTTTTTTCAAAATAAAAATAGCTCATGAAACTCTACGAGCCTGATCAGATTAATAAAAAAAATATGGATAAGTATCAATGTTTATTGAACTATATACATTTTTTTATTCATGCATTATCTTGAGTACCTTGATCCAATAAGCCAGTTTCAGAGAAAATATGGTAACTTCTGGGATACAAAAAAGGAATATTTATTAAACCTATCTAATAGTGACATTTAAGAAAATAGGTTTTCCTTCTATCCACCAGTAGTGAAAAATCCATGAGTAGGTACTAATCTTCAGCAAAAGTGTCAATACTCTTTTCGGTTCTCAGCAAAAGCTTTCAAATTTTTTTCCTATAATGCAAGCGCGTATTATTTTGGCTTCGGCCCCTCAAGATGTATTCGAATAATAGGTTTTTATTTAAACATACCTTCTATTTCATCCATGCACTGTACATGACCAGCCCATTGCAAATGAGCGTTATTGTTTGTATAGTTTAAATTTGTTTTTTTATAGTGGTTTGCACCCCGATTTGGATGTTTCTAATCAGTGAACAATGATAAGTTTACTACGTTTTTTTGAGAATACAAAACAAGTTCTAAGAGCACTTTCACACTACGTTAGTAAAATATGACAATACGCGTTTATTTAAAAAGAATATTAATTTTATTTCTTTAGTTGACCAAAAACTATAATATTAAATTTCTTAACACTTGCAAATGGAGGGAGACAAGTTTGTAATGAGCGTTCTTATATCGGTTAGCATGTCAATACATCACATATATTTACATTATTTCGTAGGAATTTCGATACAGTGCAATGAGATCTAGAAATAAATAAAATACGTTTCCATCTTTTTATTTTTCGAACTGAAGCTATAGCAAAATATTTTCTCATAAACTTCAATCCAAAATCAATTTACATTTTTTTATATTAAAATAATGGTATGCCCACGTAATCTAAAACTTAAAAAAACGACACATTAAATATCTTAAAATAACGACACAAAAAGGCACATATATTTCGCTCTTACCATGTCCAAGGTGTATAATGCAAACTTACCTATTATTAAGGCTTTTTATTATATTCTTCAGAATTTGATATATTTACGTGTGCAGTTTGTAGGATACGTGTTCAATTAAACAAATCTCTCGCATGCGGTAAAACAGTACAGTTCTTGCCCAGTTAACATGTGGCATCCTCAATACGTGACCTAACCACCTCCGGCACCTTATAACTATCGTGATCCTTACAAGCTTCTATGCTTTTGAAGATGAATTGCCTATGTCATTATTTGGTCCTACCACCTAACACACATCTTTTTTCTAAGGTATCAGTTCTCATAACTAAGAAGTATTCTCTTGGGTTTGGGTATCATGCTAAGATTCAGAACCGGCCACATAATTGATATAAACTTACGAGTTTACGTAGTTTTTTTATAGATAGAAAATAAACTGTGGGGTACTAAAACATATGTTATATACTCAAATCGGTCTTTTTAAAAATCGGCTAAGATGATCATACACTACGGTATTGAGTACCAACTTTGATGTATGGGAGGGAAATGTGGACGTAGTTGAAAAATTGAAAGGGTTTAAATGAAAATGCTTGCACCAAAAATAATATATATTATGTCGTGGTAATGTATGACATAATACGGAATAAAGTGATGAGGAATGAAAGTGAACTAATGGATGATGTGTTTGGTAAGATGAAGAACAGCACTTTGAGATGGTTTGAGGACGTGGAAAGAATAAATAAAATAATACAAACAAAACAAATATAAAATTCAGTGCATATGTGGCTGAAAGATAGGGTAGAAGAAAACAAAAAAAAAATATGGTTTGATCAAACCGATGATACTCGTATTTTGAAAGAAATAAATACGTCAGAAAAATTGAAGGAGCTGTATGGCTGTAGAAGAGGAGGGATATGTTACTCGAGATAGAAAAATATAGCGCTCTGACCTCTTTACCTGCTCCAACAGGAAAACGTCATGATTGTAAGTATGTATGTAAGCAGGTACTATAAGAATGAAGAAAAACTTAAGGCAAACACTCCGCAATATATTATCGCAACTGCAATCCATATACGAGTATAAAGAAGATTATTATATAATCATGTCCATATAACACTTAGATAAAGAACTCATTTATTAAATTACTGTCGTGCATATCTAGAACAATGGTTGTTTTGGACATCCTATAAGTATTGCTTCACATTGTGACGTCCATTAAGCATTTATATTATATTATCTGACGTCTCCACTGAATAGGATCAAAGATCTTAAATTATTATAACTTGGATTATGAAAATTCAATATTTCATTAATAAATCATGCTGTAAATCAATTTTGTATTACGATTGCTTCACATTTTTACAGTATTATATTACACATTTACTGTATACAATAGAACCTAGCAAATTTGTTGTCATGCGGCCAACTCTTACAAAACATCAAAAATATGATGAAGATGCCTGAAGGGGAAACCAGACTGTAACTCTTTTTACAAACTACTGGGGCCACGTATCATCGATCTTTTTTTCAAACTATTGGGTCCACAAAGGTCTTGATTAAAAAATATACGAGTATAACTATAACACATAAATAAAATGGTTATTTATAATGAGAATAAAAAATCATTAAAAATTCACATTATACTATATGTTATATCTAAGTTTATTTAAGAAATATCACGGAACCCTCCATTTACTTGTTGGTAAGACGCTTGTCTTCCACTTGGTGATTTTGGGATAGCTTGGCGATGGTACTCAAAGAATAAGAAAGGTTCTGTTCTTGCGTAAGAATTCCTCTGGTAACAGTATGTGGTAGTGTTGCCAACATAAACGATGACAAACAGTGAGTTCAGTGTTTTTTAAAATCGCCGAAGGCTCGTGACAATCTACTGCCATGCTCTTCATTATTTCCGAATTATATTTTTGCCAACAATGAAGAGGTGGAATCTGCGGTTGATGGCTATTTTGAGGCGCTCGACGGTTCTCACTATAAACAGGGTATCGAAGCTATTGAACATCGCTGGGAAAAGTGTCTCGAGCTGAAAGGAGACTATGCTGAGAAATAAAAATATTTTTTTCCATTTTTTTTGTGTTTTCTTTGTTAGGCCTGGTATTTTTGGGACAACCCTCGTATATATATATATATATATATATATATATATATATATATATATATATATATATATATATATATATATATATATATATATATATATATATATATATATATATATATATATATATATATATATATATATATATATTTATATATATTTCAGGGTTTGACACTTAGCAATTGTGTATAATTCGTGGCACTTGACATCGGTGCAAAAAACGATTTACAAGTCATAGTTCTTATAATAAATATAGTTGGGATACTTAAGCACAAACTTTACTTAAATCAATTAGATTATCTCGGTAATTTATCTAAATGGTAACATAAATATATTCTTGAACCCTTATATAACACCAAAAGAGGATATCATACATATTTTTAAGGAATTTCCCCAGCATTGAGATAGGATATTTGGGGTGGGCTAACCAGTAGGTTAGGTGGGTTTATCAGATAATTTGGAGGATATGCGGCTCTAGAGTAGTTCAAATTACCTAAGAGACAACTTCAATTTCAGGCAATGGGTATATGTTTATGGCTCGCCTTCTAACTTTACATTTGCCACGGTGGAATAAATTTATTCATAGACTTCATTACGAAAACACAGAAATGTAAATGACTTTATATTAATATTCCATGTCAAAAACTGAAATGTTTAATTTCTTCTCTGTGTAATGTTTTGTCTTATTGAAGCTTCTTTGTTGAAAATGATCCGTAATAAATATAAAAAATAAGGAAGTGTTAGTGATTATTACACCAATATATTTTTTATTGTTTTGTTGGTTTCACTCGAACCTAAGATTAAAGGTCACTCAAAACTATTCTGAAGAATTTTGTTAAATGACCATAATAAGTTTATGGAACGGAATTCAATATTTTTTTTGTTTTTATTTAATTACAATTTTATTACAATTTACGGTCTTTTGTTGATCATTAAATTCGATGTTTTCATTTTGATATCAGTTAAGCTCTTTTTTTTGCTACAATTTATGAAAAAATTACTGACAAAAATTTTGAAAAATCAACATTTGCCTACAATATGGTTCTTAATCATTTTACTAAAAAAACGCAAAAACCATTTTAAAAAAATATAACATTAAATGCCTGAAATTAAAATTAATAAACAATGAACCACATGAACACATCTGTCGTCTTCTGCATAATACAGAAAAAGAGTTTTACCAGCAATACGGAAAATTAAGACAAATTTAAAAGCTCGAATGGTAGATAAAGCTAGTAAGTGTGGAATTAGTAAAATATCTAATATACGTAATGGACCAAATAGACAAAAAAAATCATCTCATAATTTTAAATTCTGAAACAGGTAAACAAATTGTTTTGTCGCCGAGTCCAAATTTAATTAAGAAATAGCTTTTTCTCGTCCAAGGCATAGCGTGAAGGCGAGCCAACGCATATAAATTGCATTGTTAGTTGTAGAAATGTCCAAGAGAAGGCGCTACTGAATTTATTTCAAAGGAACGTTTGCAACTTTATTACTCCGTGTTAAAAAAGGAAAATCTCACGACAACCAGCTTTATTTAATAGGGAACCTACTTTGTTACGGAATTAAGGATTAATGTCGCTTCAGTTGATTTAAAAAGAAAGCAGCATCTCTGAGATAAATCTTCTCCTCGTTTTTTTACTCATTGTTCAATGCTGAAATCTGATTCAATGCATTATCAATTTTACTTCCTTATTGATTTTTTTATGTAAAGAAAAATTTACACGTTCATCCTAGTAGAAATCATTTTTACTTAAGTCATGTTTATAAATCATTAAACAATAATGTACAATATTCTACTCCTATTTTATGGTTTACTCTGGCTCAGGGTTTATTCGTCAAGGAAATGTTCTCGTTCCTTTGATGTTGACTCCCTGTTGTACGATATTTTCTTAGATTACTAGAGGATCTTCTGTGTAGAACAATATGGGATTTTCTCTAGGTTTTTTTTTATTATTTCCTGTCATGTATGCTAACAACGTTTTCTTTTTATTTTCAACCTGATAATTCTCGACTTCACAAATATCTCGGGTATCTTTTATCTTTGTTTCTGTCATCCGAGATTTCTAATTTCTGTTCTGCACAACCAAGCCATTTTTTCAGTGCATGCGCTAAATTATATTTGTTTTGTATAAAATGTTTATTTCATATATTCTTAATCTCCTTCTATCCTGACATCATTACTTCTAAACATTTTTCACCATTATCACGTCATATCCCTATTGGGGTGGGCAGAGAGGGCACGTTCATACACTTCGCCACATCCTTATACGTACTCTGCTTTTATAAAGGGTTTTCACTATTCCCACTCTCAGAATTTGATTTATTTTGTTTCTCAATGTGATATATCGAATGCATTCAGATACTTTGAGGATTTTGCTTACGAATTAATCTTAGTATCCATCCAGAATTCATACAATCGACAGAAATATATTAAAAAAAGAGGGTTTTTATGACTAAGCAATTAAAAAAAACTGATTATGCTTATTGAGTTAACCATTTCCGTATATACGTAAAACACCAAACTTTTCATTATTTCGAAGGATAAAAACTCATTTTTCTCTATGAACCTAAATTGAAACAGCTTTCTATAACTCATTTAAAATGAAATCTCCTCTAGAAAATTGGAGTCCTTTGTTTTGCAAGCGAGACTGAAAACTATTTCCTAGCAAGAAGAATTTTCGCACCCTCGTTTCGAGCTGGAGCAAAAATATATTACCATGGAAAAACCATCATTTTTTAACGGTCAATAAATCTTCAAAATTATTTAATGCCGATATGATTGCCACGCCACTTGACTTCCCATTTAGAGTCAATGAACTGGAAGATTTGAATTTTTGTTGAAAAATTTGCATAATCAATGAATTATTCATTTTCTCTTTGTTTTTATCTAGATTTTTTTAGTTGAAACCATAAAAATGAATTAGGAACCTGTCATTATTATTTTTATTTTTATTTGAATTTAAATTTAACATAATTCGAATACAAAGAGTGTTACAAAAACAGTAAGAAAGTGTTATGAAATAAAATAATTTTAAAAGATAAATAAGAATATAAGTTAAGTACATCCTATCTAATAATGGTTATAAAATGTACCTTATAAGTTCCAGTAAATATAATGATTTACTGAAACGCAATATATACCACATTTGTGTGTACCATATTACAGTAAATCTAACGCTTTACTATAACGCATAATAACATTCATTACAGTTATCTTATGATTAACTGTAATCCATAATGTACCATATATATTACAGTAAATCTAATGATTTACTGTAACGCCTAATGGACCACATATATAATACTGTGAATCTAATGATTTACTGTAATGCATGCGTTATACGAGTATTATGCTGGAAAACTATAATACACGACCTTGATTCTTGCTATTTTGGCAAATTTTTCTAGCCTACTAAAAAAGTAAGATTAATCGATATCGAAAATCTAAATAAAAAAAATATTCAAAAACATTCGCTAATGATTTTTTTTCTCTCTATATTGTTGCATATGATAGATAACATAGGTGATAAGACTGTTATCCAACCAGGAGTTTGCTGGCTCGATTTCCATTGGTAACCAAATTTTTGAAAAGGATGCCAACCTAATATTCACTTCATTCAGGCTTCAAAATTATTCTGGTTGATGGTGAGCGATTGTCAATAAACCCGCTGGAGTGAATTGTATAGAACGAAAGCGTAATGATATTTTTTTTATCATAAGTGTTTATTCTATTATCACCACCCAGATCATGTTCCTATTGAGGCTGGCAGAGAGAATATATCATTATATCCTGGTTTACGAACCCCACTTCTATATACCATAACCTGGTATATGTACATTTCTCACTTCAGCAGCATCTTGATAAGCGTATTCTTCTATTTATTACTTTAAACTCTTTCAGAATATATTTTGTTTCATTTTAAAAAAATATTTAAAAAATTTCTTATAAAGCATTAACGTTTATTTTCTAAGTTAATATTTTGTGATTAATTTTGTCGACGTAGTGAGACCAGTTTAGTACTTTTTTCTTCATTCACAATTCTTTGTAAATAAATATAATTTCCTTGTATTATGAATGCACGTAACCTGTGACGAGTATAATATAAGCCACAGTACAAAGTAGAGTATAAGGGTGTTTTTTTGTGCTACGGGAGACGGCTATGTGAGCCAATTTGTGATCGATATATCCTCTTGCATATAGGGTATGAAGCTTCAGTAGATGTTTGCGTCTCCTTTCTTCATCGAGAAAAATAATTTCTTATTCTGAAATATTACTTATATTAATGAGAAACAAAGAAAATACTAACTAAAAACACCATACAAAGTGTTTCGCAAAATATTGTTACTTGTTTTTTTAATCATCAAATAGAGGAAGTAATTTGTAAATTTTAACAAAAGGAAAGAAAATTTCTACGTCAAAATTAAAAGAGTATTCTTGATACCAAAATATTACAAATATTCGTGTTTATTTTTTAATTAAATCGCCGAATACGAGAGGTTTTTAAAACTACAGACTCTAATGAGCCATCTAAATAACATAATTGTCTTCTGTTACGGCAAATGTCTCCAACGTATCCCATTCGGCCATGCCAGAGATAAGCCATCGACACCAAAACAGGCCCGCCGTTGCTTCATATAATATAAATAAAGAAATAAAAATATTCTACACGTAGATAGATGGCAGAGAAATATCAAATTACAATAGAGCAATAGTTTTACCAGCTCATCAAAGGCCTGGGAGTTGTTTGCTAACAATAATTAACATCCAAGTATAAATAATCACCAAGTCTTCGTTCTACAAAATAAACCTGTCCAAACGATTAATAGGTATTTTCTGTCGTATGCAGAATTAGAAGAAGTCACTGTCTGATAGAAATACATTAAAAACACCATAACGAGGAGAGTCAACAGGCTTGTGTGATATGGGAGAGGAACCCCTTGGATAGGTTTTCTGTAAGTGTCTTGTACGTACTGCATATAACCTCGACTGAATTACGAATGTCCTCCGTCTTTAAACATGTCTCACCTACTTTCACTTATCCACTTATTTGCAGTCACATATCTTTACTAAATGTCCAAAACTCCTAAAATAATAATTTTTATATAGGCAACCCACGTACTTTTTCACTCTCTCCTTTCGTTCAAATTCTCACTGGCACAAAGTATTCACTTTAAATATAACAATACTTGAATAATTAAAAAAGAGATTAAAACCTAATTATTATTGAACGTTACACACTTTCGGAGAGAATTGTTGAATTGGTTTAAAAATATTTCTCTTGGAGTTTGCTCAGTTTATTTGAATTTTTGGTATTCAACTGTAACTTAAATATGATTTTTTAGTCACTAAGCGCTAAGCACGTCCATGGAAACTGATTGTGAAACAAAAGCTGGTTGATTGGAAGAAATTGGTTTAAATAAATAAATCCTTCAGACGTATTTATGATACATGAAAGTGTTCTGGGCACTTTTGTGTAAATATTATATATAAAAACTTTTAAACATGTAACATCTCATCCGATTGAATAATAAATTCTTCACAAACATTTTATATATAATACATAAAATATTATCACGCTTTTTCCTTGTTGAGGTAGTCAGAGAAGAGGTAATGGCAGACTTTTCTATGGTTACACACACATTTCGCCTCTTCTATATCCATACACCTTCTCATATGACTTCTACGGTTTCTCTGAATTTTATAATTCCGTCTTTCAAAATATCATTCACTTGACCCAGCCGCACTTTTCTCGGTTTTCCTCTATCACGCTATGTTCCTCACCTATACGTTAAACGTCTATCACACGTCCCACTATCACATATTCATATTATTTTTCTACACGTCAATTTAAATAATAAAAAAACTAAAACATTAACGCCCTTAATAGTTTAAACTGATATAAAACGCATTTTAATGGGATGAATCAAAATATTAACGAAATGTTTTTTGAAAAATTTTTTTTTTTTAATTAACAATAAAAAAGTTTGATTATTAAATCACCTTTGAGTAAATTACTTAATCTGGATGGTACTTGAGAGTATTTATACTTGATAAATTATAGACACAACTGATTGTGCATTATACATGATTTTGATTTGATCCATCATATTTTTGCTAACTTAGCAAAACTTCTCAATTTTGTCCATGGGTAAAATAATAACCAAGTTTCAACCAAACATCACTCACCCCATATATCCTTTGGGATTGGCCGAGTGACAGATCACCATGGCTTCCTTCGTGCGTTCTTTCGTTCCACCACGCGGCCATGCACCGCGTTAATAATACTAATAACCTCCCGTGTGAGTATTGTTACCAGACGAATTATTTTACCAGATTGGAACCCTTATTTTATTTTAGATATCATCGGGCTGGAGTTATAAGTCACGGGTGTCCTCAATAAACTGGCGATATACTGGTTTCTGTTATAGATTTAAAAAAATATTGTTTTTCACAAATAATAGCGACTGCCCTTTGAATTAGCTCCCTGCGTGCCACGCATGCATTACACTCAAGGAAATTGACTCTGTTATAGAGTTCTTTAACAACTAGAAATCCAGGATTAGAATTGACATCATAACATCCTTGAATAAAATCTATCCTTGTCAGTTTAGACAAATGCAAGCGAGTGGGAGGAGGAAACAAATATTTGGAAACTTAAACCGGACTAAACGATTGAATCGTTGTAAGGATGTTCATTTAAAATATAGCTAAAAATATGTAGATTCTGGTGACACATAAACACATAGGTCCATCTAGACACAAGTTATTTGAAGAAAAAGTTTTTGTCGCGTTTAAGAGAAGGATTAAAGAAATCTATCATTCTCGTTTTTTTGTGATTTTCTGTATTGTTTTATTTCTAAGAATAAGAGGAATAACATAAAGTAGAAGAAAAATGTTTCTTCTTTATGCAGTGATAAAATTGACAAATAACAATTCTTAAACTTATTGGAGAGAATGAGTAATTTTATATTTTTGAGCACTTTAATTTCTTTTAAAAAATCTAAGATTTTATAAGAAGTGTGAAAAACAGGAGGTAAATTTATTTTTCAAGAGATTTGAAATATAAATATTCAAGGATTTAATCTCACTCATACATTTTCATCTTATCTTCAGTTATTTCAGAGGGGCTGGTGATCCTTTGTTTAAAAAGGCTCTTTTATCTGACCCTATTCTATGCCTCTCAAATTATCTTTAGTTATTGCATGGCAAAAAATAGTAGCAGTTTTCAGGCATGTTTTTATTTTCAGTTGAAATACTTTCGACAGAAAAAGAAACAGGTTGAAATTAAAACGTTTCACGCTAAAGAGAATTACTAAATTAGTGAAATTTTGACATAAGGAAAGATTGTATTATTTGTTTTTAAAATGTTTTATAAATCTAAAGTTGAATAATCTAAATTAAAGCGTCTTAACAAGAGAGTGTTTTAAGGAGTTCTGCCTGTTTAAATATTCACATAATTTTTTTTATTTTGCGGCAACACTAAAATCTTCATATAAATGCTATTTTTCATGAGTAAATATTATATTTAAGGGCAATTAAAGTTTGACTCTTATAAGTAACGAGTAATATTTTTTTATTCCTCGTTGGAAACTAACCTACTTCTATAACTGAGAAAAATGCAAACATACTCATAAAAAAATACTGGTATTCGTATCTTATTTTCACCCAAAACTGAATTTAATTTGTACTTCTCCTGACGATATGATAATTTTAATTTTAATAAGTGAGGTTTAATTCTATTAATAATAAGTGAGGTTTGTTGTTATTGACTGAGAAATACACATTTCAAGACAAAGTTTTTTGTTTGTTGAGTAAAATGAACATAATAGTGGTAACTGGATTTTGCCAGTAATGTAATCGTATTGATATGACCGATTTTCTTTACAGAAAATACCCTTTTTTGGACAAATTGTACTTTCCTTCTAAAAAATTAAGACAAGTTTTTACTCCCGATATTTTTTTACTAAATTAAATTGAGTTTATTCTAGCTAATATCTATAAAAGTGACTTATATTATGATAACCAAATGAAATATATATTTTGTACTTTTTTAATGATATTTTGAAAACATTCATATTAAATGTATTCAAAAATAATTTGTTAAATAGGTTTTAGCATGAAAAACTAATTATTAAATACATTAAGATAAACAATTGTAATAAAACATATGGTATATAACGTGTCAAAGCACTATTTGTTTCAGAACATATTAAATCAATTTGTATATCAATTACATTACTGACTACAGAGGCGAATTTAAAGAAAATAATTTTAATATTTAATCATAAAACTTCAATTGTAAGTCAATGGATTAAATTTTAAAACATGGTTTTATTGTTATAGTTGAACCTTTATTGGTTTTGGTAACACCCTTATCATTATTTTATTAACAAGTGTATGAAAAGTAGTTTGACATTTATTGTGTAAATGACGTGACTATTTTTATTCATTTATTCAATTTGTCGTTTTGATAGCATCTCATTTATAACTTTGATGGTATATTGATTGGTTACGGTTACCCATATGAATGTCTCCAGACACCATTTTATGGATTTACTTGAAAAACTAAATCTGTGCATCACAAACTATCGATACTAAAATAATTAAATGACAACATTTCGACCGACTTCGAAAAACTGTTATTAAAAGAGTCTAGATTCGTAGAACAGATAGAAACAGCTACTTGGCTAATATGTTGTATAAAATGCCAAAAAAATGGGTACATTTTGAAAAAAGTCTTTATGTTGTTTAAATTAAATTTTTAATATTTTTTTATCTAATTTGAAGAAAAAAAGATTTTTCAAATCATATAACTACATTTACAATAACGTTCAACATTAAATATTGAGAGAACTAACCATTTTGTTCCTACCCGTCAATCTTTTTTTACCGTCGATATGAAAAATATTAGATATTGTAAATAATTTGTTGTGTAGAGACAAGGGTTATAAAATAGGCGAGGATCAATGAGGAAAAATATTCAAACGATAGCTTCTTTCATTAGTCACGGGTCAAGAAATTCAGTGTTTAAATGGTGGAAAATATTTCAAAAGAATCTTCAAACGAAAAATTTGACCCAATTTTCGGACGTAAGTAACCGACCTTAAGAAATATTTTTGATTTAGTCAAGTATGATTATGAAATTTTCAATAAGCGTTTACGCATTTTGAATACTAGTCACTGACTATAGAAATTGAACACTACACTTTGAAGCGTCCTAAAAATATATTTTTCATGAAAATAGCAGAAAACGTGATTTTTTAACAAAAATATCTTCGTTTACTCCAAAGCAGATGTTCCTCTGGGGAAATACCATGATCTATTCATTTTTAATTTTTGTAAATTAAATAACTCAACAGCTAAAATGCAAGCAGCAATTATATGTGGATGATGTACAAAATATACGCTAGTCTGCATCCAAGAAATATATCTGCTGTTGCGGGAATAATGAATAACGATTTTAGCTTTATCACACAGTGGTCTAGGGAAAACGGTTTGCTTTATTATCATAAAGAAACTTATTATGATATCAATTATTATCATAGAGAAATTTCGTATTTTTTTAGGATTGATTAATTCAAACCTTCCGCCTTTTCAAATAGATAGCTATGTAATTCCGTATTCCCGATATCTAAAAGATCTAGGAATAAATATCGATGTATTTTTCAGTTGACCTTATCATATCTGCGAGTTAAGCCCAAAAATCTACTTTAGTTTCCATTATCTCAACCGGTTTCAGATTTATCTCCCTATCTTAAGCAGAATCTTGCTAGTCTAAAGTCTCATTTTGCCCTGAATTGAATATGGGGATGTTTGTTACCTTGACGTTAGTGAGGAGTTTCTGGATAAACTGGAGAGGCTACAAAATGTTTGAATTCGGTTTATTTTTCCAATACTTCAATAACTTAGAATAAGACAGGAAATAAATATTGCCCTTTGGAGTAATCAAACTGTCCTAAGTGTCTGCGTGAAAAATTCTTTTTTTTTCTGAGCGTGAACTGAAGTTCCGATCTGGTGACGACATTGGTGTGAGTATTGGTATCAGATAAAAAAAAATTACTTTGGGATACCATCCGAAATCGAACTCAAAATCCACAGGTGAAAGTAAAGTGGCCTAGTTGTCTATCAACTAGGCCACGAAGGTCATCATAGAAGCAATTTAATGGTAGATTAATGTAATGTGCAGATTGAGATTAAGAAATAGTAAAACTAAGATAAAATTTAGTTAAAATTAATTGATATTAACAACAGAGATATTGGTTGCATTATTCAACAAGATCTACAAATATATTTCTGGAAATAAACCGACAAACTGTCTACTGTAACAAAATGTTAGCATCTATACCATTATCTATAGTATCACAAAAAAAACTTTCTTGTCCACATGACAGACAATAAAGTACCAAATCAAATAAAAACAAAAAAGGTGCGAACAATTTAGGTAAGGGTTCAGAACGTGGTTGTTCTCACGACAGGAGTTGAAGTTCTTGAGCTTGAAGGAGTCGTGAAATGTAGTAAATATTTGTGTTAACCCTTTACTTACTGAAGGGACTTCATCAATTAAATGAAAAATAATTCAATAAAATACTTTCAACTGAATCAAACTCGTCAAGCATCGATAGTGAAAGTGTTGATGTGTTTAATTTTCACGAAGTATTTTTTCGGTTAACCCAATTCACACGGCAATAAACCCGCCAGGTTATACTGTATACAATAAAAGTGTTATATAATATATTACGATTCTGAAATACGTTTTGGGTGTGTGCAGTAGGGGATTTTGTTTTTAAATTACAGAATTCAAAGTGTCGACTCACGTGGTGAATATTTCTCGTAGTCTCTGTCGCACGATGCACTAACAGTCCGGTATCGTAGTCACGATGCGGTTAGTGCATCGTGAGACAGAGACGACGCTCTACAAACGATGTGTATTACTTACTGCCGGGTACTGTAACTAGATCTCACAATTTATCCACTGAAAGATAATTTTTGAGAAAGAAATTAAATAATTTTCAACAATAGGTAACAAATATCAACTCATTTTTCATCGTAATATGTGAGATTTAGGCAAACGCCTAGTTTACCGGGGACAAGCAACTAATCAAGATCCATATAATTTTAGTGTCCCCTTGAAATTACATTATTTTGCCTATCTTTTTCTTCCCATACTCTGTACTAATATATATGTTTGTTATCTACATAAATAAAAATGTAAATGTTCGTATAATCGTTCCTACTAATCTCCGAAAGTTCTCTACCGATCGCTATGAAATTTTTACAAAAGTTGACATTCGTATAGGGAAATGTTTATCTATTTTTATTTATATATCGGTGTATATAAAAAAGTTAAGAAATCAGAAAAAAATAACGTTCGCGCCTCCTGCAGCGGACACGGACGAACTAAAGTTTGACAGATGTCACATTGCATTTTCGACGTTTCGGAATTAATATTAAATATTACATAATTAAATCTTTATAAATAAAATCTTAAATATTGTAATTTAATGTTTAATAATAAATAATAAATTATATAAATATAACATTTTAAATTTTCAAAAACGTTTATTGAAGAAAAGTCGAGACACAACGCCCAATGAGCTGACGTAAACACAAACAAAGCTTATGTCGGCCATTTTGTATTTCGAGAGCGTCCTTTGTGTTGCGGTTAAAGTAAAACGTTATACATTTGTATTAAATTTCAATAAAAATAGTTGTGTTGTGATAAAATTGACTTCAGTGATTGTAGTAAGTTGTTGAGATTATATTTAGGTTACAAAATAATTTTAGTCGGATGTATTTCGGCATTATTAAGTTTATTCAGAGTATACGATAAATTTTGACACGTACTCGTAAGTTTTAGCAGTTATTTCAAAATCAAAAACATTATTTTGAAAGTGACCTAAGTCCAATCCATTATTGATAATGTCCAAAAGTGCGGATTTTCAAATGTTTGAGGGCAGTGATGAAGGTAATTTTAATTAATTGGTATTGATTCATATTTAAAAAGTTAACCTAACTTTTTTGACATTTGCATTAGTAGAATAATCAGTACCTATGTCTGATCAATTTTACAATTGAAATTAAACTTAAAATATAAAGCACTTACAATTAAATTTAAAATATAAAATTATAGAAATTATTAAACCCACGGGAAATAATGAAATAACAAGACCGTTTAATTCAGAGAGCGAAGACGAATTAGTAACAAGTAATGATTCAACAAAAATCGAAAAAGAATGAGAATTGTAGAACAATATTCGTCATCAGAGGATGAAAATTCTATATAGATAACAACATAGAAAATAATGGTGACACATACGAGTACTTCCAAAAAGTGCGAAAAATTAAACGAAATACAGGGAAAAACTATTTTACTCAAACTGGAAACATTACTCCTGTGGTATACATACATAACATACGAGTATATTGAACCTAAATAAATATACATATAATTATTAAATCATTTTAAAACAATGACTGTAATTTATTATTACTACTGTTTTTTGTATCTTCATGTTAGTTTAAGATAAAGTTGTATTATTTGTCAATAATTTTAAGTACTTGTATAACCTGTCACATGTTCATTTGTATATAAAGACACTGTTGTGTCATTAATTAAATAAATAAATAATTTGGTGGCACATTGGAAGTACCCGTGGAAATATGGCAAAAAAATCTGAAAATTAAAACAAACTTTTACGCTGCTCAGTTCCTTTTTTAATGTTTAATAATTTTATGTTTTAACTTTCTTTCTTCTTTTTCAGTGCAATCGATCTGCTTTAGTTCATCAAAATGTCGAGGAAGCAGCAGAACGACGTGTATCCAGACTTGAAGATGCACGGAGATCGTGTTCTGCAGATTCAGAACTGGTTCATTCTCAACAAAATTTACGCGACAGGCTGATAGTAACTGAAATAGGACAGTAGGAATATCAAAAGCATCTTTTTTATATACAATTTTATTTTATCTATATGTTTCTATTTCAAAATCTATCAAATCGTATGTAGAAATGGAGATTTTTAAAATTAGTTCCAATTATCTATTTGTCTTCCCTTAAAATTTAATTAGTTACAATTATCGCTTTGTGTTCCCTTAAAATTGAATAAGTTACTTTTGTGTTTCGCAATTTTATATGTTGCCTGAAATACTCTACTTTGTGGCGACACGTAAAGACGTTGAAATTAACCACAAATATGCATGTCCAGCTGCAAAACGATCGATCAGCTGAGATATTCTCACATCAATCGTATGTAAAAATGGAGATTTGTAACAAGATGTATTAATTTGTCATTATTGTTAGTTTTTTGTTATGTATTTACCTAAATAGCTGGCTATTTATTAGAATCGAGCCTTATATTAAAGTCGATAAAATAATTATAATCACTGAACGTCGTTACAAGGTTGTATTGGGGCAAATTTGTGAACTGTCATAGAAAACAGAACGTTTGATATTCATCCGTTTGAATCGGACCAAGCTTCGCTATAAAAAATACGTTCATTTGCAAGATGCAGTTGTAAATGACGGTAATAGAAATAATGTTGAAAGACTAAAACTTCTGCAATTTAGTGATGTCAAAAGAAGAATTGGTTGAAAAAGTATTTCCCTATATTCAAATCAATTATAAGAATCACGATTGGCTGAGTGAACGGGCTATTGTTGGCGCCAAGAACAAAGACGTCTACGAACTTAACAATATTATTCATTTCCCATTTTTAATGTTTCGCAATTTTATATGTTTTTGTTATAACTTTCTTTTTTCTTTTTCAGTGCAATCGATCTTTCATTTGAATTCAAATCATATCGTGAATTGACCTCTTGGAGTGACGCAATCATTTGCAAGCACGGCGATAAACGCGACAGACTGAGAGTGGCTGAAAGACATCAAAACTTTTGTTTACCCACAAGCATTGTGAAATTAAACGTAATTGAAACGTGTGCTTTCCCTTTTCTTTCTTTTCCATTCAACCAGACTGAGCCACAGCAACGCGTGGCCGGGTACAGCTAGTATAAAATAAAATGAAAGAAAACATTCCGAAAAAATAATGAACAGATTCCATTTTAGCTCTCAATATAATTATGGCCAAATCTTGGATAAAGGATTTTCCATGTCTTTTGCCGTTTGCCATATCTTCCAAATGAAGACATCAATGTGGGTTGTACGTTTGTTTTATTAATTAAAAAAAAACATTATTTTAGGCAATGCCGACAGCTTATGAGAATGTGTTTGGTCAGAAAGGCTTAAAAAATATAACCTTTTTTCCTTCCCTGTTCATTTCTTACCTTTAGAGTCCCAATTGAATTGAAATTCAATGTACTCGTCAAAGGTACTGGAGGCGAAATTTGCGAATGTTGCGAACACCAGTTCAAATTGTTATTATTTGAAAAAAAAATCTAAAAAAAGTGACGAATAAATATGACAAATGTCAAAGGTATATCACAGGAAATTCACAAATGTTTTTATCGGAGAGGAGAGGCTGAGGTAAGTTTTTTAATTTGTAACCTCTATAAAATTTCCGCGAATTAACCGCACGGTCATTGACATTTTGCTGTCGGGGTTTTAATTATTTTCAAATTCTGGGCTAGTTTCTAGTTACACGATAATAATCTTGATTCTATAATGTATCAATTAAAAATGCTTTTATTTTCTGACAATTGAAACATAAAAAAACGCTGGACAAAATATTTCTTGCATGTTTGCTTGTCTATCTGAATTGGGGTTTCAGTAAGTTTATTTTAAAAAATCTTCGTAAACTTATTGGTAAGAGTCCTCTCATTAAGGAGTACCGTCTTCGATTCCCGTTGGTTCCTATATTTTTTTAAAGCGTTCCGGTCTGATTTAAACGTAAGGCCTCTTAAATGTCTCTCTGGTTTGTTGGAAAAGATCGATTACTATCTTATTCAATTGTATTACCCTTTTGTTGTACAATATAGAACGAAAGTGTTTTTAGTTGATTCATCGAAATTTAAGTTGATCCATCTGAAACCAATTTTTAGTTGATCCATCAGATCTTGGATATTTAAGGAAAATTTAAAAAGGATAATAATCACGCGTAAAATATCTAATGACTTCTAAACACCATTTAAATATTGCAGTCAATTTTCCAAAATATTTATACACAGTTGTAAAACTAATGTTTAATTTTATTTTATCATTTGATCTACGATTGAAGTTAAAGTTAAAATAATTTCGTAGATATTTTAATGTTTTTCCCATTTATTAATATAGTGTAAAATAAAATATCTAAACTGGTGGGAGACTCATTAGTTCTAAACTGGTGTGAGACTCATTAAAGAGTGCGGTCAGTAAATATAACACCCAGTAATCGAGTCTTTAGAACCATTAGAGTACACACGGAATTAGCAGATTCGTACCTGAAAATATAACAACAATCGTACAACATTGAGAATGTATCGCATGCAAGTACGAGTTTTATCAGACGCACTTTTATTTTATAAGACTGATACGCTTTTTGGGGACCAAAGTCCCTTGTCGATGATTTAAGAAGACCATGAATATTACTAGAAATAGGGCCAACATAGCTTGTTATAACAAATTAATATTTCTGATAAATAAATGAGTATTTTTAACATATATAGTAAGCCGTCAATGATTGAATGTATTACACGTCAGCAAGAAGTCAAATCTGAGGTTAAAACGACAAGGAATTCTGAGAAGATCGGAGAGATAAAATTCCAACCGATTTTCCAGTCGTATTTAATAGTAACATACATTGAGCACCTGGCACAGCATTAAAGACTGATGTGTAAATCATTTTGGTTTGGATCTTCACATGTAATCTGCTAAGAGAGTATGTCTACAGGATTATCAGAACACATGATACAAGCCCTTCTACTGGAAATAAATGAATTATACACCATCAATAAAAAAATAAAAAATCTTAATCCTTTACGGTCTTTGGTCGAGTCTGACTCGACATCGATTTTATTCCCGTGGGTCTTACGTCGAGTTTCACTCGACATTCGGGGTTTTGTATCAGTCAGTAAAACAAAAAATAAATGTCCAAATGTTATGTTTTATTTTGAAATAATAATTAAACATAGTTTTTCATCAAATTATAATTTTTTTTTGAATTTTCATCGAATTATAATTTTTTTTTGACCTGGTTAAATGGAAAAAAAATGTGGATCGCAAAGGGTTAAGGAGGGGAAAACATTAGATCCGGAGAATAATATTAAAAAGAAACGAATATTCAGATTGGATGTCAAGTGAGGGAACGTAAGGCGTATGTCATTTTGAAACCTTTGAAGTAAGTTTTTTGGACTTTTATCATTTTGGTTTTGAGAAGCGGAAAGTCAACGCGACTTCCCGTGGGGTAATTATGAACTTTTTTTTATCGTACATCAAACATTTTCGAGTACACTTTGGCAACAAATTATTATGGAAAAAAATGCATTAAGACATCAAAAATTATATATTGTTTTATAGCGCATACATCTAGTTTACAATAGTAATACTAATAGAATTTTAAAATAGTAATACTCGTATATTCCTTTATTCTGCAGAATTCGAAGTTTAACTTTTCTTGATAAAGGTTCAAAAGTGTAAATATAAGTTAAAAATAAAGGTTTTACCTAGTGTTCATTTTCAATTTCGGTTAGGATATAAACATTTCTCACATATTCAAATAACGTAGTCAATTTGATGTAAGTTCACAAAATATTGGTGTTTAATGACATCTATGGTTTGTGAAACTGTAGAAAATATTTGAATGCTGTTAACTGTAAGAAGAACCGTTGTGCAGCCACTAACATATTTTCCGTTTTACACGATAGATGGCAGGTGTTTATTTGAAAATTTTGTTATATTTTCTAGAAAAAGGATTTTTCAACGATGTATTATTTTGATTCAGTTACTTCCTTGATCCTACGATAGATCTATATGTCATATAGATGGGTACACGAACATTTATTTACAGGTACTCGTATGTGCTTGTATTGAATAATACGTTTGAATATCTTTGCTACATTTTGGACATTTAATAAGAATTTCACGCAGTTCATAACTTGAGCCAAAGTTTATTTAATGGTATATCATATATGATTAAATAAAAAGCTTTATATTATTTTTCTTACCAGTACAATTATGTATTGAAAAAAATATCAAAACTATAATAATTATTAGCAATGTATGTTCTCAGACATAGTATTCTCGCTTATATTGAAGTTTGCGATTTTGTATTCGGATGTCCAATTTTGATCGCGTCTTAAGGGCTAGTTGACGCGTTCCTATCCAGAAATCAATCCGACCAATTTATATCGAGTTGACCTTTTGGTTAGTTCTCTCTCTCTGAAGGCGGTACAGACTAGACGGTCTGTCAATCTACAGCGACCTCTCCTGCACTGCGGAGTCCTGAATTCCTGAAGATGCCAGATTGCCTATTCTCAACAAACTGCGGTCCTCTGTTACGCATGTGCTGAACATTAGAAGCATAGCTCATCAAAGGTCATATTGTGTGGGATTCCACTGTTATTGTATTGATATTTTATATACTACTCCCGTCTCTTGGTGACCACTGTTGTAAACTTTACTGTTTTTCGCGCACGTCCTGCGTCTACTAAGGTTCTTGATTTAGTCTATAACTAACGGTTTTAGTCCAACCTTTTTGTTGCTAATTAAATCACCTGCGATCCATCCTATGGTATTCGCGTGGAACAGGAAAGAGTGATCATCTCTAATATCCCCAATTCTCTTGACCAGCTTAACGGTATGGTCCTTGAAAATACCAATATTTTAAACCTACAGCTACACGTGTTTCTATTTCTCTACTCTGATTCCTGGAACTGTTGTGATTTTATAATCAACCCATGATAGACCTAAATCAAACCCTGAGATTAAAGAGTCCTGCTCTGAATAACGCCAAATTGAGATAGCCATGGTTATAACCTTAATCAGGGTGTACAATAAGTTGTTTTTTTTTTTCAAATAAAATAGTTTGGATTTAATATTAAATAAGTCATACATTGTCACACCACGCTATTTACGTGAAAAGAAGGCTTTACAATGCACTATGCGACACTGAGGTGTCTTTTGCAAACCATAGAAACATTAACTACAAAACATATTTTATCAGTATCAAAATCTTTACAATTTAGAACCCATACAGCGCATAGAATTACTCATGTGTATTACTACAACACCGTGAGAAAAATATATACTGAAATAAAGGTTATCAAATATTATCAAAGAAAATGCAAAGTAAAACTACGAAAAAAAAATCAATACAAAATTAAAGTAAAATAACCAGTCTAAAACAAAGATTATATACTCGTATGTAGATATAATATAGAAGGACTTTTTTGAACTTACAATATCTCCATTTAAACATCAACCAAACTTGACATAGAGTTATTAAATTATTGTATTGTAATTTATTTTAATCAATTCCAATTGACACAATTCAAATGGATGTCATGTATCTACTGCCAGCACATGCTAATCTTATCTATACATTCACCCTCAACGCAACCAATGTTTCGCTTATCTAAGAACCTATAAATATCATTATCTGTAACACAGTATAATCACCAAAACCGATGTTATCTTATCCACATTCAAATAAATATTATAAGTTATATTATACCCTTGTCAAGCTTATCGATACTAACCATGTACTAGATCCTATTATCACATTAGTGTCAATTTAACTTCGATGTGTTATGTTAAGTTTATCATCTCGTCTGCCCAAATTCAATAAGATTAGATATCACTAAATGAGTAAGCTGGGGACGAGATAAATCACCGATATCGACTCGACCTTAAAGGGCAAACATAACATGCTCGACGAATTCCTTCTTAATCTATTGAAGGGTCGTGGTATAGTTATCTTTGCTTTAAATAGGACGTCATATCTGAGGCAGCATCACTATTCTTAAAGCCGCTAAGATATTAACATCATCCTTATTATAATACTGTTAATATTATACATCAATGTAATTCAACCTTCATACAAATAAAACTACACGTTGAAATTCTAAAAGTGTTTTCGTTGCAAAAGGCCATAACAGAAAATAAATTGGTGTCAGAAGCGGGATATCCTTTTCGACCTATTGAAATAATTTTCATTGAAAAAGGACCTACGTGAAATCGCGAAACTAACAGCGCGAATTACTGGAAATATTATATACTTATATAATCGAAACAAGCCAAGTCGAAACATATTTCGACAAGTGCCGAATATATAAGAATATACGACTGAAAACTCTTCGGACCAAGACAGAAGAATTCTACTGTTCAAGTCGTCGCTGCAGAGACAAACCTTCAAGATCAAGCCATCGCTGCTGAAGACAACGCTCTGAGATTCAGCCACCTCTGAAGAAGAAACCTTCAAGATCAAGCCATCGCTGCGGAGGACAACGCTCCGAGATCCAGCCCCTCTGAAGAAGGCCCCATTCGTCAAGCGTCCCTACGAAACAAGAGTTCCAGCAGAAGTTCCAGTGCCTCAACGAAACCATGTCAAGAATCTTAATTGTATAAGTTTTATCTTTAAAATATTGTTATAATTTTCCTGTTAGGGTAGATACCTAATGTTTTAACATCTTAAAACTTCGAAATTCACTCTACTAACTCTTAAATGCTTTAGAATCCTTGAAATTTGTTAACCTAATTCTACTAAATTCATACTTATATTCTTTATATCTATATACATATTATCTTATATACAAAATGCCACCAAAAATTGAATCAACTTCGTCAGAAGAAGTTTCATTAAATTTTCTAATCAAACTCATACACACATTTGACGGTACCACAGACAGATTGCACACTTTTATTAAAAACTGCGACTGCGCATACAACCTTGCAAAAAATTATCAAAAATACCTTATTTTTACCTACATTCAGACACAAGTTATAGGAAAGGCCGATTTAATAACATCATGTAGAACACTTAATACATGGCCAGAATATATATCGTTTTTAAAAGAAAATTTCACAGAAAACAAAAGTTTTTCCCAAATATCTCTCGAACTACAATCGTGTACTCAAAATCGCAATGAATCCATCACAAGCTTCACACAAAGAGTGGAAAAATGTTACAGTGATTTAATCAGAGTAATAAAATCAGAAACAGAAAACCCCCTAAAACTCATGGGTAAAAACGCTATGCTAAAACAGATGGCCCTCCACCAATTTCTAATCGGTGTTGGTTCCATTTATTCTTCTGTGATTCGTGGACAAAATCCTAAATCTTTTGAAGAAGCTTCATACTTTGCACTTAACGAAGAAAAACTAATCCAATATAAAAATCCTAAGTTTCCCGTTACTCACAATACGAATACGAATAATAATCAAAAAACATCTTGTACTTATTGTAAGAAATACCAACATTCCTTTCGATGGTCTACTTGGTGACGACTTTTTGCGTCGAATACGAGCAAAAATTAATTATAATACTAACTCTCTAGAATTCCATGGTCAATACATCCCTATGTATCATAAAATCGACATGCATAACTCTAGCTCTAATTCGAATAATAAATCTAGCTCAAATTCTATATCAAATTCTAAATTGGTACATTATTCTAAAACGAAATCGAGTACGAAATCGAGCTCAACTGTATTTATTATCCAGCCTCGCACAGAAACCCTCGTCGAATTTTTCGTGCAAAATCCTGAAATAAAAGAAGGTCTTGTACCCGAAAAAGAAATACTTACGGGTGTATATTTATCTAAATCTATAACTAAGGTCAATTCAAATTCACGAGCTTTAACTACTATATTAAATACAACAGAAAGACCAATTCGTATCGACGAAATGAGTTTAACCCTCGAACCATTCGATGAATCAAATTCTAGAATCCTAAATCAAGACTATGTGTCAAAAGAAAAGAAAATATTTAATGTTGTATCAAATTCTTTTAATAACAACTCAGATCGTGAAAGCAAAGCTCTAAGTTCAGTACGATTAGAACATTTGAACAAAGAAGAGAAACATTCCATGTAAGCTCTTATCAAAGAATATAATGACTTATTCTTTATAGAAAATGATGAACGAACTTCGACGCCTTCCGTCGAACACGAAATCCATACGAGCTCTAATGTCCCCATTTTCACTAAATCATATAGATATCCTGAAGTACATAAAAATGAAGTCAATATGCAAATTAAAAAAATGTTAGACCAAAAAATAATTAGAGAATCCAATTCACCATGGTCATCTCCTCTCTGGGTTGTTCCAAAGAAGAAAGATGCTAGTGGAAAAATTAAATGGCGTGTGGTTATCGATTACCGAAAATTAAACGACATCACAGTCAGTGACGCTTACCCACTTCCAAATATCTCCGAAATCTTAGACCAATTAGGTCACTCCAATTATTTTACCACACTTGACCTCGCTTCTGGTTTTCATCAAATCAAAATGAATAAAAAAGACAGTGATAAGACTGCATTTTCAACCCTTCTAGGTCACTTCCAGTTCCAAAGAATGCCCTTTGGATTAAAAAATAGTCCAGCTACATTCCAGAGACTGTTAAACTCTGTTGTCTCTGGACTCTGGAAGGAATTAAGTGCTTCGTATATCTTGACGATATCGTAATCTATGCAGATAACATTCAAAACCATACTATCAAACTAAAAGAAATTTTTAACCGATTACAAAATCACAACCTCAAATTACAACCTGATAAATGTGAATTTATGAGAAACGAAGTAGCTTATCTAGGTCATGTCATTTCAAAAGAAGGTATTAAACCTAATCCCGACAAAATATCTGTAATAAAAGATTATCCAATCCCAAAAAATACCAAAAATATGAAAGCATTTTTAGGTCTAATTGGATACTATCGTAGATTCATAAAAAAAATCAGCTATATTGCACAACCTGTTACAAAGTTGTTAAAGAAAGACGAACCATTCAATTGGACAAAGTCTCAACAAGAATCTTTTGATCTAATGAGAAATCTCCTTATCACTGAACCAATTCTTCAGTATCCAGATTTCTCACTTCCTTTCAATGTCACGACAGACGCGAGCAATTTCGCTATCGGTGCCGTGTTGTCCCAAGGCCCTATCTCAATAGATTTACCTATATATTTTGCTTCAAGAACTCTAAATAAAGCTGAATCAAACTATTCTACCACTGAACGCGAATTACTAGCAATAATATTTGCTGTTAATCGTTTTCGACCTTATTTATATGGTGTAAAATTTAAAATTATAACAGATCATAGACCACTAGTTTGGCTATTCAATACGAAAGACCCCGGATCTAGATTAATCCGTTGGCGATTAAAACTTGAGGAATATGATTACAATATTTTATACAAACCCGGCAAATTCAACTCAAATGCTGACGCCTTATCTCGAATAGATAATAAACAAATTGACCATTTTAAAATGAATCCTGAGCCGAACTCCTACGAAGACTTTATTAAATTGGATTATTTGAGAAATAATACTGAATTTCAGAATATTGTCGAAATCGAAAGCTTTTTACTAACCCAAAAGGATAACTGGTGTCATATAATATCAAATGATAAAGAAATGTCACAAGGAATAGCTTCCCAAATAAAAGACTTAATTACTAATTATAACGAAATCTCCAAATCTAAAAGTGACGTAAACGATAAACTATTCTCTGATAATAATAATTTTAAAATATTCCATATAATAGTCAAAGAACATTTTTGGGACAAACCATCATATCAAAATATATTTAACTGTTTCAAAAAATTAAAAGACATCTTAATATCACAAAACATAAATACTATATCTATCCCTAAGTTCGGAAACGATATAAATAACCTTAATTGGAATAAAATAAAATCCATTATCTTTTACATATTCACCGAAACCAATATCTAAGTAACAATATGTAAAAACAAAATATGTTATCCAGACGTTAAAGATATACCAAATATAATTAAAGAAAATCACGATTGTCCTCATTTAGGACATTCTGGATTCCATAGAACTTATCGCCGTATTAAAGAAAGATACTCATGGAATAAAATGAAATCCGATATCAGAACTTATATCAAATCATGTGAATCGTGCCAAAGAAATAATATCTCTAGACAACGCAACATACAACCAATGGAAATAACCACTACATCGGATCTAACTTTTGATAAAATTTCTCTAGACATAGTAGGTCCATTACCATTGACAGAAAATGGTAATAAATATATTCTGACGTTACAAGAAGATCTTAGTAAATTCTCGCAAGCTTTTCCTATTCCTAATCATGAAGCTACCACGATAGCTGATCAACTTGTAAATAACTTCATATGTAAGTTCGGAATACCTAAGAAAATACTAACCGATCAAGGTAAAGACTTTACATCTTCCATTTTGAAAGAAACAGCTAAACTATTTAAAATCAAACAAATACAAACAACCTCTTATCATCCTCAGTCGAACGGTGCCTTAGAAAGAAGCCACGCTACTTTAGCAGACTACCTAAAACACTATATATCTGATAAACAAACTGACTGGGATATATGGTTAAACTTTGCCATGTTCTCATTTAACACAACTCCACATTCTTCTACCAAGTATAGCCCTCACGAATTAATATTTGGTCATAAACCTGAATTACCTTCTTATATGACTAAAGAGTCTGAATTTAAAAATACATACGATACTTACATCAATCAATTACAGCTCAAACTAAATCCATCTTACAAAATCGCTAGGAATAACCTTATAAATCAAAAATTTAAAACAAAAGAAAATTATGATAAAAAAGCAAAAAATAACATAAATTATGGAAAAACGATAAAGTTTATTTTAAAAACGGAATCACAAAATTACACTACTCGAAAAAACTATCTCCAAATAACACAGGTCCTTATAAAATATGTGAAATTAATTCACCTGTAAATTATACAATTTTAATAAAAAATAAAAAAGTGTAAGTTCATGCTAATAGACTAAAGAAAGCCTTTTTTCCAGGTTAATTTGCCTGATTCAACAAAGAGCCGTCGCACACAACTCGCATCATTCTGACTTTAATTGGACACAAATCTCTACATCCTCCGGACTCTATTACGAACATTTAAATACAATTTACTTTTATAAAAATTCTTGGAATATTATTCCCTACTTCGACATTGAAACCTTTGACACTAAACTAGAATTGATAAAAACGACTTATGATAAAACTCTTCGAATATGTAATGAAGACTTATATAAAAACCTCTCACTTTGTGAACCTTCTTTAAATATAATCGGTCAAATAGTGCCTCGCCTCATTCAGGAGGACTCTACATTGAAACAATTAATGGGCCAGTCTCTCAACCTCAGAACCAAACGTGCTTGGTTCGACATTGTAGGCACAGCCTTTAAAACCATATTTGGCACATAAGACTCCAACGATGCCATATTTTACGACAACGCAATTAATAATCTAAATTCTGATGAAAAAGAACTTTTCAATCTACTAAAACAACAAACTCAAATAGTCAAAAGTACTATTTCAAATTTTAATAATACCCTTTCTAATTTAAACAAAAACGAAGAAATATTTAATCAAAATTTCAATAAATTACAAAAGTACTCTTCTAACATAAATAAACATATATTTAACATAGAAGTCAAAATTGATATCGAAAAACATTTAGCATTGTTGACATTACTAACAACAGATATGCAAAATGAATATTCAACGCTAATCGATACAATTCTATTCGTTAAATCAAATATACTTCATCCATTTGTTATCACTCCGAAGCAATTAGTAACTGAACTAACAAAATCAATACAATATCTTCCAAGTTCAACATCTTTTCCTGTACCCATAAACTTAGAAAATATACATCAATTATTGTCATTAATTAAGATAAAATGCTATTTTCTAAATAAAAGAATAATATTTGTTATCTCTATACCATTAATTAATTTATGTAAGTTACAATTTATATAAACCAATATCTTTGCCAATTAGACGCCAAGACAATCATTTCATGTTCATATTACCCAATATGAATTACCTGGCAGTCTCAGAAAATAAAATATATTATACTATATTAAATAATCTAGAATCATGTCAAAGCCTTGATGCACTACACTTAATATGTAAAATAAATAACCCCTTTTACTCTGTTCATTTAAATCCAATATGTGAAACGGATTTATTACAAAGAAATATTGAAATTCCATCTAATTGTGATATCGGAATAACAAATCAAATCAATGAACTCTGGCATAAATTAACTAACAAAAATCATCCTTATTATAATACTGTTAATATTATACATCAATGTAATTCAACCTTCATACAAATAAAACTACACGTTGAAATTCTAAAAGTGTTTTCGTTGCAAAAGGCCATAACATGAAAATGGTTCCGTGATTTTCTAGCCCGAGTGAAATAAATAAATGTTTTTTGAAATATTTTAAGGAAATCCTGACTTGAGCAAATTTATGGACTAAAAGCCACGCCACATTTGTTTTGCTCTTGACTATGGTATAATGCTCATTAGACATGACTTAATAAAATTTATGTTATTCTCAACCTTCGTTTAATATATTGACTGCAGGAGAAACCTGGGATAAGATTTAGATATTGTCAAGGACCATGAATTATAAAAATAAATATAAATGCATTCTTATTAAAAATGCATAAATACTCATAATATGGAAAATCACATGTGACAACATACTTGAACGGTGTTTAGGAATAATAATTTTAAATAATTTCAAGTAACTGTTATGTTTACCTGACGAAGAACTTAGTAAAGGAGCTAGAAATTCTCATTTCAATTTTGAGATCGTGTTATTGCAATTTACATAGTAAATTTTATCCCCCTTCTAATAACTACTAGTAACCCATCAATAATAACGGAATTAAATACACTTTTTCAATACAAAGCTGTCCTTACTTTGTGCTGTTTTGCTGCTTCTCTAGGTCTCGGTTGCTCGTTGTGATTGAAACGATCGTATCTTTATTTTACTATCTTCAGTTCTTTTCGCAGCCACCATATTCTGACGCACTTGTGGTCATATTAAGAAGTTACATCTGTCAATATCAACAATTTAACCGTAACGCGAACATCACCTAATTTTACTTACGTGTGTAACGTCAACCAATTTTATATTGGTTGGTGATATATACTCTTTAAATTAGAAGTAGCAATTAAGCATAGTATTAAACAAGTTTAACATTAACCTATGGTGAAAAAGATGATTATTGAGGGCGCTAACCACTAAGCTACGAGTTTCAAGGTTTTCTTCAAATACCTTTATAGCCATAAATTTCATTTTGATAATTCCTTACATATAATGAACTTATGTATCAACTTGTAAGCTGGTAGCGAAAAATTTAAATCTTCGCAGAATATGGAATCCCTCTTGTATAATTTTCCATCCTTCGGTTACCGAGCCTAAGTCCTTGAAAATCATTTTATACTTTTCAACAAGTAAACTTTCTAGAGTTTGAAATTATTCACGGATGCGTGGCTTTCCAACACAAATTGATTACTTAAGTTTGTAATAATTGTTTTTATATTGCGAAAAACATCCCCTAGCATTTTATTTTGGAATCATTTCCTCGTAAAATTTTGTTTAGAAACAATTTTCTAGTATTCAATGAAAACGATGATCAAAAATGAAAACGTTGTGACAACACTTAGTTGTCTTTATGCATGAGTTAATGAATTTTTTTAAATGATTGAATGCTATGGCAAATAGTTTTATTAAAGTGAAACAGGTTGATTAGTTTTAAAATCTGATAATTTTGCAATCTGGGGTTAACGTGAGATGGGCGAGTTGAAAGTGTGATTGAAATAAGTTGAGCGATAGGGAAAAAGGCAAAAGGAGAAGTTAAAGTTATATTCAATAACCGGCGCTATATAAAAAAAATAAAATGTAATGTTGTGTTGGTACTCGCCCTTTATGTATGGAAGTGGGGCTGGGACTTAGCGGAAGGATAAAAGTAACATTAATACTGTAGAAATATGCCTTCAATGAAAAATATGTGGTGTCTATGTATGAGTAAAGAAAAATGGACACATCGAAAATGAATGAATGCATGGATAAAAGGAATGTAAGATGAAAAAAAAAGAGTAATGAAGGTTTGCACATCTGGATAGAATGAATATTTCGACAATTTTACAAGCCAGATGTTCAAGTGTGCTTAGAAGAGGTATACCGAGAAACAAGTAATTGGATCTAAGATTTTACATGAAGAGATGTTTAAATATGAAGGAGGCGAAAGTAGTGTGTTGGAAATCGGAAAATATGGAGATTTGTTCTCTTGCATATCCCGCAATGAACGCGGTGTAGCGATGTGTACGTATTCAGATATGAATGTATGTATTCAGATTCAAATTTCTTGCTTTACTCTTACAATTATAAATTCTTTAGCAAAGTAAGATAATATTTGGGTCACTTTGATACTAATACTACCGATGCTATTATTGGAGGAAAAATAGTTCTACATCTAGCGCGGTCTTCACCAGAAGATTGAAATCTTATTTATTTTAGCGTAACATCAAGATGAAGAAACTGCCCATAGGGAGTTTTCCTTGCGGCTAAACACAACGATGTACTCGTATTAGAAGATAGCAGTGACACCGAGCGTAAATTCTGACGTCATGGGATAATAAATAAGTAGTAAATGTGGAAAATATTTTTCAGTTTTATTAGTAATTATATTTCAAAAACTTTGTGTTAAAGACTTAAACAAAAAATACATTTTTAAATTCATATTTGGACCATTGCACTACTATTATCAAGATATAAATATAGATTAAATCATATAAAAAAACAAGTACGGGTAACACACATAATGAGATTCTTAAAAAAAGTTATGTAAAATATCATAGAAATATTAATTTGCATTAATTTCCATAACGGCAATAAAAATGAAACATGAATAAAATTAATGAACTGGAGAGGTAAACCGTCGATAAATTGTATAAAAAACATTTCCTATGTAACATTTTTTTTTTTAATAAGTAAAATATTATTCAAATTAACAAATATGTGTTTAATGTCAAATAAACTTAAATAAAAACATAATGAAAATATATAAGAAACAATCAAATCGTAATTTCGGCAATTTTTTTTGTACGTGGCAATTTATGTCACGGATAAATAACCACTTACAAAAGAAAATTCATGTATCACTATTGGAAAATTCTTCTCATATTATTCCCTCTAGTATATTGCATGATGATTACGAATCTTGTATTTTAATCTGATTTTGGATCAATAGAAAACTATGTTATTTTTTGAACAGGTAGTAAAACAATTTTTACGAACTATGTACATTAAAATCTATATCAGTTATCCGATTTTGCTGACATTTCAAAAACAAATATATTACTTAAAGCATATAGAATGAACATGTAAAAGTAAAATTAAAAAAAAAGGTTACATGACTATGTGAAGGTTTTAAGACCGCAGTATCAACATTTTACCTTCGTCATAAACCAAGTTTGAGTACAGAGATTTTTAACACACGTGTCGAAAATAACCGTTAAAATCTGGAGTAGTAAGTAAGATATACCGATGAGAGAAAGGAAACTAAAATATTTTTTCCAAGCAAGTTTTATTAAGTTTCAGTGTGATTTTCTGAATTTTTCATGGGATTTATGATGGAAAATTAGTATGAGGTGTAATTTATTTATAGATGTTTATAAAATGTGTGGTTTTAGATAAAAATGTTAAAAGTTAGTATGATGGATACAATACAAAATAAAGATATACTGGCTAAAATGCATAAAAACAAAGCTCATCAGAAGTAAAGAAGTGTGAAAGCAATAATATCTTGAATATGTCGCGCGCCCAACTGAGAAATACCACACTTTCGTGTCTCATAATTCAGAGAAAATTGAGAGACATAAAGGTTCAGGAAGAAGGCGATCGTCATGGTTGAAAAATTTGCGATAGTGGTTCAGACAATTATCTGGGCGGTTATCCCGGGTAGTCGTAAATAAAATTCGTAAAGCCAACATGATATATATTGCGGCCATCTGGATCAATTCGCAGATTATATCATAATTTGTGGTACTGCGATAAAAATTTAGTCAATATTTTCAAAAAGATCGCCATTCGTGATGGTAGAGAGAACGTTGACAATTATCAACGGCCTAGAGTCTAGGCTCTAGACCAGGGGTGGCCAAACGTGGCGCATTGGATGATTACAAGTGGCGTATTGCATCCTTGCGCCTACACTTATTCTTTTAAAATAGGCGTCATCTTCATACATTAACACCAAACATTAAAAGACTAGCAAAATCCAAACAGGCTCCAAAGTTTCAATAAAGGTAAGTAATGTTTATTTGCTGTAATATATATTGTTTTTCATACAATAATTAAATCATTTAAAATGTTAATTATGTCTATTATCATACTTTTATTTAAAAGATTATTAAGCATATGTCAGGACTCCTTCTAGTGAGTAGAGAGAACAGACAACTCCAAGTTCCAAGCTGATCTCGCTCTCAATGCTTCATCTCACTCTGAGCTTTCTCTCTCTCTCACCACATCCAACAAATGTGGTCCAGAGCTATCGTCACCTAACGAGACTCTCCGGTAACTGTAGCACCATCAGTGGGGTCCACGACAGCGATCATCCTCTCGTCCAAGAGATCATTTCTGACTATTGTAGATTGGTGCTCCAATAAACGTGTGTCTTTTGAAATAGCGTAAATTAATTAATTGATTTGCGTGATTGAGTTATTCCTTTTCCTCCCCTAAGCGAAGCAGATCCTACCCCTATCCCTATTTTACAACCCCAAACGTGAACGTAAGAAGGCAAAAAAGTGCTTGAGTTGTATGGCGCACCTGAACTCGTCTGTGAAAAAATTGGCGCATGGTATGCAAAAGGTTGGCTACCCCTACTCTAGACCATCATCGACAGTTCAAATTGAAGAAAATGTACAAAAAGTGGCTGAAATTCTTCGAAATTATTGTGCATGTACTAGGCTCATCGAGAAGCTCACTGGAATTCTTAAATTCACTGTCCATCTAATTTTAACGGAAAATTTGGGTAAATGAAACGTCACACATTGACTGGCGATCAAATAGTTTTCAGAGTGAAGCACTGTAGAGACATGAAAAGAGCGGCTGATATAGATTTAGACTTCATGTCAAGTATTGTAAAGCTCGGAATGGAATGGTCCACAATCTCTGAATCCGAAAAAAGTGGACAACCAGAAGAGCCGAATCAAGATTTTGCCCCCCGTTTTCTTTTATTCCAAAGAAATAGGCCAGGATTCTTCGAGTTCGACTCCAATACCGGAAACAAAGGGCATGGTCTCTGTTGCACGACAATGCACGTGCGCACAAAAACAAGGTTGTACGCGATTTCTTAGCCAAAAAAGTATCGTGGTGCTCGATCACCCCCCCGTATTTGCCTGATTTGGCTCCATACGACTTTTGGTTATTTCCGAAACTGAAATTGGTGATAAAAGGAAAGCATTTCGACACTTCAGACATCCAGAATGTTTCGACTGCGATTTTGAAGGCAATTCCGAAGAATGGATTTCAGGAGTGCTTTAGAAAATTTTACAACCGCTTCAAGTGTTGTATTGACTCACAAGGAGTGTATTATGAAATAAAAGGTAATGTAAACTTAAAATAAACCATATCTTGTATTTCATTTCCCGTCAGTCACCTTTAGCATTGGATAGATAGTGTATTATCGTTAAGAGATAGTTTTGCTGCATTCATTTTTTTCTGAAGTACTGGCCACTTGCTGGATTCATTGTTCATTTCTCGTGACGACGGACCTTAAGTGGATTGTCACCGTTAATATTTTTACACTATGTCACTTCTCAGAAGTGTCGCCACCGAAGAAGGAGTCCCTTAGGGCAGATAAATTTTCGTCAATACCTAATATCGTGCTCCATATAAATTAATATTTTGATCTTTTAGTGTTGATCGTGGAGAATGGGGACATATTTTATTTCTTATAAATTCGGTGATAATGGGATCGAACTGAACTGAATAGAACCAACATGGTAGTTAACGTTCGGCTGTCAGACAAGGCGTCACAACATGAAGAATATGTTGACAATTAATATATTGATGGTGGTTAAAATTATCAGATTATAATGTTCATCGCATTGGATGGGGACTTATTTTGTCCCCTATAATATTGTGCGTGGTGGTGGGATTGAACTGAACTGAACCGAGTCAACATTCGGTAGTCGGACAATGCGTTACAAAAACAAAAATATGTTCATAATCTATATATTGTCACATTGGTTCGGGTAGTGACGTTCATCACACAGGGTGGTTATGCTTTTTTAGTCCTCTACAACATTGCGCTTGGTGGTGGAATTCGAACTTAACTGAATTGAACCGACATGTTCAGTTCTCGGACAAAGCAATACTAGTAGAAAAATCTGTTCCTATTCAATTCCGGTTTATTAATATAATCAGATCGGTTCCTATCGTAATTTTCAATGGCCAAGTCTTTAGTGAAAAGTTTTTTTAGTATTTCAACCTCTTAAAGTTATCCAAAACTTTGCATGCCTTTACAACTAGAATATTACCATCTTCATTTCAAGGCGCCTTTGCGCAATTTAGACGGAGGGAAAGGAATCAAGTTGTAAAACCAGTTTTATCGTTTGCGATAATACAGTATTCATGAATATTCTTATTCCTGGGGAAGTTTTGTGCTGACAATGAAATAATGAATTTCCATATTAACACAAAGAATAGCGTTTAATAAACTAAATGTTAGTTTTTTCGACAGCGATTATTTATATTTGAAACGCTTACGTGCTCAAATAAGTAATTCGATTATCTTCAGTAAGTAAAGTTTCTAATTACTTTTATCGAACAAGTTTTTCGATTTCTTGTTTGAAAGTACTTTCACGAGTATGTATTATAGATTTCATTATGTTATCAACCGTTTATTACTCGTACATGTATCGCGTTAGTACTCAGACACTTTGAACTGTAAATAATCCGATAAACTGAGGGGTTTTGAGAGAAACTATTTCTCCCCATTATGTTTTTACATTAATGTTTTTTTCTTTGTTTTTCTTCTCTTTGGAGAGGGGCAAATATCATAGCCATCTTGGCCTTCGAAGCCTCAGCTCTACACAAGGGTACGGTCCTATAATTAAACCTTTTTCGTATGTGCTTTAGACAAGAGATGCGTCTTTTGCTCTGAATTTTCCCCTGCAATATCAATTGAAGGATGCCATATTTTTCTTCTCGCCTTATATGTCTAGGGTACACTAACTTCTCCTTTTCATGATGAAACATACTGCTCTATGTTCATTCATCTATTTCAGATTGCCACTAATACGGACTCTGTCAATCCAAGAGACTCAGTTTTCTTCTCAAGTACCACACTTTTCACCAAAGTTTCCATTGTACTCGTAGTAGTATGAGTAGGTTGGAATATATCAAAATAGTTGTTTTATAGAAAATAGGAAAACACTTCTCTTTACCTATCATTTCAATTCTTTAAGTTTAGTACATCCTTTATGTTTTAGTAATATTCTGACGAGTGTCACATTAATTTTAAGATACTATAGGTGTATAATATGTTTAAAGCATACATCATTTTGCTAATATTTTAGTTCCTTTAAGGGTACATGTAATTGAATTTATTATTTTATTTGATGTTTTTTGTTGTATAACAATTTTGGAATTAGCGTGCTAAATCGTTAAAAATTAGCTATCACATTTTACTTGAGATTTACTACAATAAGTATTATAAATTCTTAAATTGACTACAAATTGAAATTTTTATAAGAACTTTATACACAACTAATGAATCTACATAGATATTTTAAGATATTATTCCTATTTATAACGGAGCGCGCAGTGCCAATATGAAGTGGGGCCGTAGAGCGGCCAGGGATGGAACCTCTAGTTTATGTTTTTATTTCACTACATTAGGTAGAATAGTTAACGTATAATATGTACCATTAAATTATATTCGATAGAAACGCCACTTTGGTGTTTTTGTTGTTGGCAATACAGTGTATACTACTTATTTTGTCTAGAGCAATATAGTCATAGATATTTGTGCATGTAACTAACATTTTTTAAATATTAATAATGTTAAGAAAACCTCAAATGTGAGCCGTGCCTTCTATTGTTTATGATAAAATGAGTTTTGTATTATTCTAGTTATATTTTGACCTTTAAAAATAAATTATTTGTTTCTTTAGATTGTTTGTTTTTTTAACTGTTTCTTTAGAATTCTCTATTTTTTTTTAAATTTTAATGTTGCTCTTTAAGCTACACTTTTGCTCAGGATTTTTGTTCATATTATTGGTAATTACATTAAATAACAGTAACAAATGTTTTTTTACAAATAAACTTATTTGGCCTTTTATTATACTTTCTGTAATTTTTTTAAAATTTCAAATATATGAAAAAAGTATTTTAATTAGGCATACTGTTCAGGAGAATTTATTATCATAAGGGATAAAATGTTAAATTAGTATTAACTTGAGAAGAACTGTAGAACCACATTTAAATCTCCGAAAAACCAATATTAATAGGCTTTATACGTAATAATTTGGTATTTTGATATAAATGAAAAAAATAAACATTAATATTTTATATCAAGTCAGAGTTTTATTTCTCTTGACTTAAGTTCAGCAAATTATTTTTAATTGCGGTCCGTTTTTTCCTCTTTGTTTACAAATTATACATTAAGACAAGAAATAAATAAAATAAGCCAATTTCGACATTTCACTCAATTAATAAATAAAATAAGCCAATTTCGACATTTCACTCAATTAACACAAACTGTAGTAAATTATTCAACAACATTTTATATATTTCTTCTTTTATTATAAAACAAAAATGATAATCACACTTTTTAAATACATAAAATTCTGGAATTTATAAAAGTTTTCACCATGCTATACTTAGAAAGTTGATTTTCATTTTAAGGTCAAGGGTATAATAAATATGGTTTGTAATCTGTGATTAACTGAAAATATTATATATTTCAGGTAATTATACATTTTATTCCGTGAGACGATTTGAAAAAAAAAATTGATATTTGCATAACTATCAACATCAAAGCCACTGCTCAACTGTGTTCAGGCTTGTAACTGGTGACCCTTCAGTTATTTAGAATTATGTGCGACATTTATAATTCTTTATAATTGTCTCATCCTCTTCCTTCAATTATACAGTGAAAGATTTTAATAATATTTTTTTACGAACCATTATTTGAAAGGATCTCAACATAGGAAAATGATATATTTTAGTGCTTGATTTACTCTGTGTGTTACATATCAATACATGCTAATCTATATTTGTTTTTATTGCGCTGCCATTTGAGAATTCTTTTAAAAAAGGTAAGCATCTTCATTTTATGCTTAACCTGCAATATTATCAGCATACACCAATCGTCATAAATTCCATTTGAAATTTGCAACAACTTGTAGAACTTTTCTATCCCCTGAAACACGAATCTTTATAAAAAAAATCTATAATACGAGTACATGACACTTAAAAGATTTCATGAAACATTTTGTCAAATAAAACCATTTAAAAATATAACCTACTTATATTTAAAAATAAACTGACACTAACATGAATAACATTAAAATCAACATCTCATTGCAGTATTTAATTTTTTTGTTTTCTTTTACATATGATACATGTAATTCTTTCAGTATTGTAGTTCAAAATGCTTTTTGTTAAATGTGTTCACTTTCGCATTAAATTACTGAAATTAATTTATAAGAAAGATTTGGAAAATTTTAACACTCCATCTTGGGCTCTGTTATTTAACATAACTAAGAGACTAGCTTTTTCTAAATCTGAAACATATTTCTTTTAAAATTTTATTTGACACAGCGCACAGAATTTATTAGGCTATTGAATTTTGCGATTCGAAATAAACCAATTAGTCCCTATTTCCCGCCAAATTCACTCCAGCATAAATATAAAACTTAAGGGTCTGCGCCAGACTTCGGAATGAGATTCAAATCTTAACGACATACACTACGAGTATTGCAAACATTATACTTTTTCTAAACATCGTTCTAACACAAGTTTGACAAAATTGTGAAACTTGCTCGTCAGATTTCATTGTTTACCTTTCTTATTGCGATTCGTCAAGATCTTTGTCATAAACTTTTTTGTTTTATTCCCTAACATTTTTTTCATATTATGAATGCTTGTTGGAATACACGTGACTTTTAAAAAAATAATGAATAAATAAGTTTTGACATTTTCATTTTCTATAAAAAAAAACTTTTATAATATTTCATTCATTTCAAATAGTTTTGTATGAAGATACGTGGTATTTTACTATATTGTAATTTCGTTATATTCAATGCGATCTGATGGGATAATCGCCATGTGACAATCCCTTCCCAACCAATTATAAAAACTGATAAATAAGGTTTTCTTAAAAACCAGACTTGAGCCGTTTATTAAAAATCTGGGTACCAACGGAAATCGTACCTGTATCTCCCGGGTTGGGAGATAGACGTCTTATATACTAGATTGCAAATGTCATCATCTAAGCGTTTTTAAACTATTGAAGATTTTTTGAAACAGTAATGGAATTGCGTTTTTTAAACATTTTCAATCTTTTATATATATAAAAGATTGAAATATACGTTATATTACGTATATATGTACAGGGAGTAAACGCCGTCGACGATCAACGGAAACAGGATGATATGGGGGACCTCAATATCTATCGATTAAACCACCATGTATGCTCAGCGGTATTCAGTGATTCTCAAGTGATTTGGATTTTTGTGAAATTTGAATTAAAACTTGATTTTAGACTAAACTTCGTAAGTGTAACTAAACTATTAGCTCTACAATCGTGATTTTTTTTCTTAAAGTAGTTTAGTAATGGAATTTACGTACAATTATATCACTTTTCGTCTCAACTTTCCAAATTTGGAAACAAAAAAAAATGACCTTAAAAATTTTAGCAACCATAATTTTTGCTCTAAATTTCTTGAGCTCTATATTATAAAAACCACGCCACTTTTTTTCTACAATTTATCTTAAACACTAATCACGTTTATGGAGACTTAACCCTTTATTTTCATTCGGCCAGTACTAAGGCGTCATCTTGGAAATTTTACTCAAATGGTACAAGTCCCAAAAATCATTATTTTTTCTTCAAGTCAAAGACTACTTAAAATGGTGAAAATAGGTATTCTAATGTAACTGCGCTACTTATTAGAGTTATCAGGTAGCAAGGGCTGGTTGACGTTGACAAAGATAGCTAATTAAAACACGGTCGTGATAATTTTTTTTTCCATTAGCTATGCATAGTCTACACCTTCTAAATTCGTAAACTTGGTCGTCAATGGCAGTTTTTCGAGAGAAATGTATGAAGTTTCAGTAAATTATGAAAAATATTGACGTAAATTATATAAATTTCGCAAAATTAGAGGTTTGGGACGAAAAACTAGGAAACAGGTAGAAAAACTCATAATTCTGTGGTAATTTTGTATATACGAGTATATCCGTAATCTTGGCCGTCCATGGCTAATTTTCTAGTAAAAAGTATAAAGATTCAGTATATTATGGAATATATTGACCTACAACATAGAAATTTGGCCAAGTTAGAGGTTAAGGATGTAAAAACAAGGAAACACGTGGAAAAAATCGTAATTCTGTGTTGATTTGGTACATATATTAGTAAACTTAGTCGTCAATGGCGTTTCAGTATATTATGGAAAAAAATGACGTAAAACATAGAAATTTCGCAAAATTAGAAATTAAGGACAAAAAACACGGAAACACGTGGAACAAATTATAATTCTTAGATGATTTTGTACATATATTAGTAAACTTGATCGTCAATGCCAGTTTAACGAGTAAAATGTATGAAGTTTCAGAACATTACGACAAAATTGACATAAAACATTGAAATTCCTCAAAATTAGAGGTTTGGAAAGAAAAACACGGAAATACGTGAGGTAAATCATAATTCTGTGGTGATTTTTTTACATATATTCGTAAACGAGGTCGTCAATGGCAGTTTTTCGAGTGCAAAGTATGGAGTTTCAGTTTATTATGGATAATGTTGACGCTAAACCTAGAAATTTCGCAAAATTTGAGGTTTGGGACGAGAAACACGTTTAAAAAATCATAATTGTGTGGTGATTTTGTACATATATTCGTAAGATACATAGACATTTCGCAAAATTATAGGTTTAGGACGAAAAAAAACGCAAACACGTGGATTATTTCATGATTCTGTGATAATTTGGTATGTACATTCGTAAACTTGCTCGTCAGTGGCAATTTTTTGATTAAAAAGTATGAAATTTCAGTATATTATGGAAAGTATTGACGTAAAACATAGCGATTTCGCAAAATTAGAGGTTTGGAACGAAAAACACGGAAACATGTGGAACAAGTCATGTTTCTTTGGTGATTTTATACATATATTAGTCAACTTGGTCGTCAATGGCAGTTTGTTGAGTGAAAAGTATGAAGTTTCAGTATATTACGAAAAAAATTGACGTAAAACCTAGAAATTTCGCAAAATAAGAGGTTTCGGACAAAACACACGGAAACTCGTGGAAAGAATCATAATTCTGTGATGATTTTGTACATATATTCGTAAACTTGGTCGTCAATTGCAGTTTTTCGAGTAAAAAGTATGATTTTTAGTGCATTATGGAAAATATAATATGATATTTATGTAGAACATAGAAATTTCGCAAAATTAGAGGTTTGGGATGAAAAATACGAAAACACGAAGAACAAATCATAATTCTGTGTAAATTATGTACATATATTCGTAAACTTGGTCGTCAATAGCAGTTTTTCGAGTGAAAAGTATCAAGATTCAGTATATTAAGAAAAATATTGACTTAAAAACAAGAAATTTCGCAAAATAAGAGGTTTCGGACAAAAAACACGGAAACTCTTGAAAGAAATAATAATGATGTGATGATTTTGTACATATATTCGTAAACTTACGCAAACGAAACACATGGACGAAAACCACGGAAACAAGTTGAACAAATCATGTGGTGATTTTAAAATTAAATTATGTGGTGATTTTAAAAATATTTTCGTAAACGTAGTCGTTAATGGCAGTTTTTCGGGTAAACGTATGAAGTTTCAGTATATTACGGCAATATCGACATAAAACATAGAAATTTCCCAAAATTAGAGGCTTCGGACGAAAAACATGGCAACTCGTGGAACAAATTATAATTCTTTGATGATTTGGTACATATGTTCGTAAACTCGTTCGTCAGTGGCCGTTTTTCGTGTGAAAAGTATGAAGTTTCTGTATATTATGGAAAATGTTGACGTTATACCTAGAAATTTCGCAGAATTTGAGGTTTGGGACGAAAAACACGGAAACACGTTGATCAAATCATAATTCTGTGGTGATTTTAAACATATGTTCTTAAACGTAGTCGTCAATGGCACTTTTTCGGGTGAAAAGTATGAAGTTTCAGTATATTACCGCAATATTGACATAAAACATAGAAATTTCGCGAAATTAGAAGCTTCGGACGAAAAACACGGCCACTCGTATAACAAATCATAATTCTGTAGGGATTTTGTACATATATTAGTAAACTTGGTCGTCAATGGAAGTTTTTCAAGTAAAAAGTGTGAAGTTTCAGTATATTACGGCAATATTGACATAAAACATAGAAATTTCGCGAAATTAGAAGCTTCGGACGAAAAACACGGCAACTCGTATAACAAATCATAATTCTGTGTGATTTCGCACATATATTCGTAAACTTGGTCGTCTATGGCAGTTTTTCGAGTGAAAAGTATAAAGTTTTAGTGCATTATGGAAAATATAATATGATATTTATGTATTACACCGCAATTACGCAAAATTAGAGGTTTGGAACCAAAAACACGGAAACACGTGGAATAAATCATAATTTTGTGCAGATTTTGTACATATATTCGTAAACTTGGTCGTCAATGACAGTTTTTTGAGTGAAAAGTAAGAAGTTTCAGTATATTATGGAAAATGTTGACTCTAAACCTAGAAATTTCGCAAAATTTGAGGTTTGGGACGAGAAACACGGAAACACGTTGAACAAATCGTTCAGTGGTGATTTTAAAAATTTGTTCGTAGCCTAAGTAGTCAATAGCAGATTTTCGGGTGAAAAGTATGAAGTTTCAGTATATTACGACAATATTGACGTAAAACATAGAAATTTCGCAAAATTAGAGACTTCGGACGAAAAACACGGCAACTCTTGGAACAAATCATATATCTGTGATGATTTTGTACATATATTCGCAAACTTCATCGTCAGTGGCAGTTTTTCGAGTGAAAAGTTTTAGTATATTATGGAAAATGTTTACGTAATACCTAGAAATTTCACAGAATTTGAGGTTTGGGACACAGAACACGGAAGCACGATGATCAAATCATAATTCTGGTGTGATTTTAAAATAAACATATATTCCTAAATTCGGTTGCCAATGGCAGTTTTTTTGTGAAAAGTATAAAGTTTTAGTATATTATGGAAATTGTTGACGATATACATAGGAATTTCGCAAAATTTGAGGTTTGGGACGAGAAACACGGAAACACGTAGAAAAAATCATAGTTCTGTTAGGGTTCTGTACATAAATTCGTAAACTTGGTTGTTAATGGCAGTTTTTCAAATAAAAAGTATGAAGTTTCAGTATATTACGGCAATATTTATGTCAAACATAGCAATTTCGTAAAATTAGAGATTTGGAACGAATAACCTGGAAACACGTGGAACAAATCATTATTTTGTGGTGATTTTGTACATATATTCGTAAACTTGGTCGTCAATGGCAGTTTTTTGAGTGAAAAGTATGAAGTTTCAGTATATTATAGAAAATGTTGACGTTTAACCTAGAAATTTCGCAAAATTTGAGGTTTGCGACAAAAAAACACGGAAACACGTTGAACAAATCATATTTCTGTGGTGATTTTAAACATATGTTCGTGACCTTAGTAGTCAATAGCAGTTTTTCGGGTGAAAAGTATGAAATTTCAGTATATTACGAAGATTTTGACGTAAAACCTAGAAATTTTGCCAAATTAGAGGTTCGGAACGAAAAACACGGAAACACGTGGAACCAATAATAATTTTGTGGTGATTTTGTACATATATTTCTAAATTCGGTTGCCAATGGCAGTTTTTTTTGTGAAAAGTATGAAGTTTTAGTATATTATGGAAATTGTTGACGATATACCTAGAAATTTCGCAAAATTTGAGATTTGGGACGAGAAACACGGAAACACGTTGATTAAATCATAATTCTGTGGTGATTTTAAACATATGTTTGTAAACGTAGTCGTCAATGGTAGTTTTTCGGGTGAAAAATATGAAGTTTCAGTATTACGGCAATATTGACATAAAACATAGAAATTTCGCAAAATTAGAGGCTTCGGACGAAAAACACGGCAACTCGTTGAACAAATCATAATTCTGTGATGATTTCGCACATATATTCGTAAACTTGGTCGTCTATGGCAGTTTTTCGAGTAAAAAGTATAAAGGTTTAGTGCATTATGGAAAATGTTGACGTTAAACCTAGAAATTTCGCAAAATTTGAGGTTTGGGACGAGAAACACGGAAACACGTTGAAAAAATCATAATTCTGTGGTGATTTTAAACATATGTTCGTGACCTTAGTAGTCAATAGCAGTTTTTCGGGTGAAAAGTATGTCAGGACTTGGGTACGGCCGACCAATTAGTTTATTGTAGTTAAAAATAACCATTAAAAATAGCGAACCGGGACAGTCAAAGGGAGATCTTGCGTCATTTTCGAGAAGGATTGCTTCCTATTGTTTCAAGCTTAACTGCCTCGAGTGGCTGGCTTTGTCGTCCCGTTTGTATAGAAATACACGACACTTTATGAGGATCGGCAATTAGTGTTCCGTCTTACGATCTGATTTATTGCAGTCACAGATAACTATTGTTACTAAAAAAAGAAATAAAACTTTGCGCAAGATATATTTCAGAGGGGTATGCGCTTTTATGACCGCGATTGTTATGCGAGAAAGAAAAAAAAGGGGTCAAGAATTTCTCTTCTCCTTTCTAAAGAAATACGTCGCGCTTAATTTATTGCGGACATAGTTAAATATGGATTCAACGGTAAGAAGACAAAAAAAACACTTCACTCGAGATACATTTCAAAAGAAGTGACTATTGTCCCTTAAGCAATTTTAAGTGTCGCCTTTAGGGTTACCGGATGTTATACAAAAGGGATTCTCGACTTAATTACGCTGTGAAAGTTTAAATATACTATTCATTGGCAAAATAACGTCCGGCCGGACAAAAAAGATTTATGATTTTTTTAACGGTCGCGAGCAACTTTCTAAGGAGTTCCAAAATGGCGGAGCTTGGGGAGATCCCTTAAATAAAGGAACCGCGATCTCCCCACATCATTCTCGCCACGAAGTTATCAAGTCAACATCATTCTCGTCTTGACGCTGTTCGCGAACTTGAACAAGCTTTTCTCACATTTGATTGTTCATTCTTATTTGATACAATTTGTCCGGTAAATTCTGGAGGAACTGAGTCGTGTGGGTGTATTACGGCACGAATTGGCGGTCGCCAACCACTGAGGGAATTTCTTCACATCAGCGGCCCTGTAGTAACAGTATAAGGTCAGAGGGCCATATACGAGTCGACCTGGTCATACACTTGAAGCGGATCTGGGATAATACATTTTGTCCTGTATTGGAGTAAGATCAACCTTATTTATCCTCTTTTGCTTGTCATTTTATGGTGATATCTGAGTATTCTAGAGATTGGCGAGATCTAATCTTTGAGAATTGACACATTTCCGCAACGGACTGTTGTGTGATTACCCCTGATAATAAATTACTTCGACTGCCTGTCCATCTGAAAGGTTAGCGGAGTAGCAGAGAGAAATCTGCCCATTTGATTTTCCTGACGGAGTATCAGCTCGTCAGGATTAAATATATAACCTATTAACAGCAAATATGTGTTTCATTATGTATTTATACCTACCCAAGCACTGACGAATGCCTACCTCTTCCCACGACATCTTGAGATCTTATTGAGCCTTGTTTTACCTATACTGAGCTACCGGAGTAAGAGTCATACATTGTAACATCCAGGCTTTTAGTAATCCAACTTAATTAATTAAAGGGCAAAAAGTCCGAAACTGGCCGCCTTTCAACGCGGGGCCTAGAGGTTCGTCGTCGGGCTTGGACGGTATAATTTGTATTTTTATGTTTTTTTCCTTTCTTTCTTCTTTTGGTACTAGAATAATTTGTGCATTTCTGTATTGTGTACTGTGTATTGGAATTTTATGTTTTTTTTCTTCTTTTTTCATTTTTCGATTTGAATATCTTGTGCATTACTTTATTGTATACTGTGTATTTGAATTTTATGTTTTTTTTCTTCTTTTTTTTCTTTTTTTGATTTGAATATCTTGTGCATTACTTTATTGTATACTGTGTATTTGAATTTTATGTTTTCTTCTTTCTTTTCTTCCTGTTTTTATTCGAAATTTTGTGCATTATTGTATCGTATACGGTGTATAATTTTGTTATATTATTTTGATTAACTGCGTATAACTCGGTAAAGAATCGAAAGCAATTCAGGACCGTTAAAACAACAAAGCATAGGCTTTGTACTTCAGTCAAGTCGGTCGGGCGGAAATTGATTCGAGTACCGTTTGTTTGGCGGTCATTTTGTGTATAAGTTGAGGATTTTATTTAATAATTAAATAAAATATAATAACCAACTAATAACGTGCGGCTGATAAAAGCTGTGCGAGTGTAGGTAGTTATTTTCTAAAATTAGAAAAAATCGAGTTGAGCGTAGTTTTACGAGGAGTATAATCTCGAATTTGGCCGGTAATCGGATAGGCAGAGCTAGTGGAACGCCATAGTTTCTTGTGATTGGCCGGGTGTTTAGCAGCTGATAGAAGTTCCTTGTTGCATTGGCAAGGAATAATTCGTTACGTTTTCTTTCCGGTTGGATAGAGTTAGTGGCGTATTCCGGAGTTTGGATCGCTTTGAAGATTTTTAAATCATCAACAAAAAATAGAATATTTAGAGCACTAAGTTTGCCAACTATAACATTATTCGTTCAGAGCCGTCCGGCTGTTTCGCTAATTAAGTTTGACGAATACTAGCTGTCGTACATCTGGTCGGCGAGATTAGTAGTAGACCGGTGTTATAATAGCGTGGCCGGGTGATCGAACTTATTGAATTATTCTATTTTAGGCCTTTAAGGTAGAGTTGTTTTCTTCGATTACATGCGATTGGAATTTCTGGTGAAGGCTATTCCTGAGATTGGGAACGCGTATTAATAACAGCGTGGCCTAGAGTCTTGGGGATTTCTAATCTTTCAGATAGAACTCTCACCTTGCTAGCTGAGGATAAGTCCACAATGAGTCCTATTGACAATATTACGAGTGCAACTAAGGAGAGATTGATTGGGGAATTGATGGAAAGGGGAATCACTCCGGGTAACAAACTCCCCAGGTTGCGTCGGCAAGCATGGAGCTACAATCGGGGCCTCGTTCACTCTCCTACAGAAGAGGTTATATTGCCTCAAAGGTCTAAGGCACATGTTAATTTGCGAGGAGCCCCGGAATTTTCTATGGAACTGGTTTCCGGAGCGACAGCCCCTCGTTCGGACTCTTCCTTGCCATTTACCGGGTCTTGCCCTTCAAGAGACTTGGGAATGTTGCCGTCTCCTAGCACTAGAGGTAATCAATTACCTCCATTAAATATCAATTTTTCATCGTGGCCAGTGGATCCGTTTAATGGCTCGGGTAGCGTACGTCAGTTTTTGGTTAGGCTCGAGGAAATAGCACACGCACGTAGGTTCGATGTAGACTCTCTCTCTCCCGTCCTACCTGAATTTTTGCGCGACAGAGCCCTGACCTTTTTCAGGATTACGTATAGGAACCCTATGAGATGGGCTACATTGAAGGCACATTTTTTGGAGAGGTTCGAATCGGAGAGTTTTATGATAGATAGAAAGCTGGATATTTGGGCATCCAAGCAGGGTCACGAAGAATCTTCCACCGATTATATCTCCCGAATTTTGGAGGTAAACAGTACACTGGACTCTGCCTTGACAGAGGTGGAGCTGTTACAGGTGTTCACGAGAGGGCTTCACGTTAGGTTTAGCTCAGTCCTTGTCAGTACGCGGCCTGCGTCAGTACGAGAGATGGAAAGAGTATGTGCCTCTTTCGAACAAATGAACAGGAGTGGTGAGGTATCACCCCGGCCGCTGCAGATGCAGCCAAGGGTAAGGGCACGTGTGTCATCCGTCTCACAGAAGGTTATCGGTAGAGGGCCGACCTTGTTGAGGTGTTTCTTGTGCAATCTTCCGCATCATATTGCCCGCGACTGTCCGCACAAACCACTTATCCAGAAGGAACCGGATAAGTCGCCAAGTAATCGCGTAAGGAGTCGTGCCGAGACTTCTAGACCTTTTACTTTGCTGACGGATACTTCGCGTCCGCCGCCGAGCTCCTTAATTCCAAAAAACAGATAGGGGACCAACCCGGTCAAGGTAATTCGGAGCTAAGGGGTTGGTCAAATACAATAGAATTAAGAAATAATAGCCGTAACCTTAGTGCCATAGAAATTTCAAATGCTAGGGATGAGAGACCCTATCTTCATTGTGAAATTCAGGGCTCACCATTTAGGGCGTTGCTAGATTCAGGTGCAGCAATTAACGTAATAGGTGGTAATCTGTATAAGAATTTTAAGGACTTACGGTTTATTATGCGAACTACTGAGGGAGTCGTTCACACGGCTGATAGTCAGGGACATCGGGTGCTGGGTACGATCCAGTTGCCCCTACATTATGATCACCAAACTGTGTTGGTGGAATTCCAGGTAGTTCCTTCTTTAGATACTTGCTTAGTGCTCGGCATTCCCTTTTTGAAGCGTTCCGGGCTTACACCGAAATTGTTTCCTCATTCGAGTAGGTTCTTAAACGAGTCGGGGTCGTCTTCCTTATCGGCAGTTGCCTCCGGACCTCAGAGGCCTTCGTGTTTAACCTCCGCCGGAGACCTATCCCCTCGACAGGCGCAGCAATTGCTCCTGATGGTCAACCAGTTTGAGAGCATCGCTTTTGAAAGAATAGGTTTGGGTCGTACCACTTTAGTTAATCATGTTATTGAAACCGGTACGCACCCGCCGGTGAAACAAAAAACGTACCCTTTGTCTCATGTGCGTCGTCAGCAGATGATTAAGGAGCTAGATGAAATGATCAGGTTAGGAGTAGTTGAACCCTCTAGGAGTTCATGGCTTAATAATGCCTTTATTGTTCCGAAAAAGGATGGTTCCGCTCGATTCGTATTGGACCCCGCAAACTAAATTCCGTGACGCAGACGGACTGTTATCGGTTACCTAACATCAACCGAATTCTCGATAATCTTCGAGATACGCGCTACCTCACTGCTTTAGATCTGAGCCATGAGTTTTGGCTAATGCCATTAAGCAAAGAGTCTAAATGTAAGACGGCATTCCTTGTAGAGGGCCGGGGACAATATCGGTTTGTGGTCACCCCATTTGGCTTAAAAAACATTCCTGCTGAGATGCAACGAATGATGGAACAATTGTTCGCCGATCAGGGTGACCAGGGTTCTGTACCATGTTGGTTTAATAATATGCAAACAGGACTGAGAGTCTTGGAGATAATTAATTATTGACTTTATTGATCTCAGGTAAAGGCTTGAGAGTTATAATTCTTGTGTGTTTTTCCGTATCTGATTATCTGCCATGCATACATCTTATTATCCTGAATTGTATTTTTTTTTTTTTTGTTGCATTAATTATATTTATAATTTCATTTCTGTTAGTATTGTATTGTATTTGTGCCTATGTATTGTATTTGGTATTGTGTTCCTTTGAGGTTCCCTTCTAGACGTACGGCTATAATTGTTTGTGCCTGTGCGTGTATTAGGAAGCCGTACTACAGGGTTATACAAATCCGAATTTTGCGATGACGCATGCAAATGTCTAGGTCATCTTACGTACCGCGACGAACTCAGGAGGGATCCTAGTAGAGAGTAATACTGTAGAAGTTTCATAACCAGCGGCATGGTAAATAAGTTAGAATTTTACTCGTATTACCCGTATATTGTAGTTAGTTCAGTTTAGTTTTCGAAACAACGCCTAGCCTTGCGGTAAGCTCGCCAGCCATAAGCTTCATGATACCGCAGATGTAATAGAAACCTAGATCGCTGATTAATTAGTACAAGTATGTCACCAAAGGGCGAAAAAACTTTGATTTGTTTTTCTATCGCAAGGGTATTACACACCCTGATTTTTAGAACGTCTACATATATAACGCGTGGTGACAACTTTAATGTGCTCGGGCGGGAAGTCAGAGACCTTAGGGCGCATGTCTGTATACAAGCGAGCGAGTATACCATGCAGTATTGAAGCATATGTTCGTTTAACCTCCTTCATCGGGAGCGGAGCATGTTTTCACGATGCTGGCCGTAGTATGAAGTTGGCAAGTTGTTTAAACTTCATCGTTGAGGTGGCGTCATCGAAAACTATTAGTTAAAGGTATATGAGGAATAAATATCCCCGCCATGATCCGCAGAAGACTAGTATAGGAGAGGTTTAATTCCTCATTAATTACGTGTTCGTCAAGTGGTTTAGAGTAAACCAATGCGAGTGATGCGAACACCTAGGGAAGGATTGTTCATGCCTCAATGATACTGTGAGAATAGCAAGATGAGTTCACCTTTCTTCTCATCGCCATAATCTCTACCCTGCCCCATCATGGATCGTTCTCCGAATAGAGGGGCCGTGCCGGAAGAACGTTTTGTTCGCACTTTTTGCAATAACTAATGGTATAAGGCAAAGGGAACAACCTTTAGGTTAAAATTACAGATAGGTTGTGGCAGGCTGGAAGCTAAGCGCTGCTTGGTGTAGTTTACACCTAGGTTATAAACCACCTAGTTGGACAGGTGGTATGGAGAGGGTATTCTAGCCAATCAAACGCTGGGCGATATTTCAGCAACAAATTAGCGCCCCGATTTGTCAAGTGTGTGGTCACAAGGTAAATTTCCGACACAATATATGAACTGTCTGACCTGAAGGGGAAAGTGGCAGGTAAATTTCGCGTCAAAGACATCGCCAAGGTGGAATAAAGGCTCCATTACGGTGAATTGACGCGAGAGCTGCCGTGGCACTTGTGGTAATTCAGTTTTACCAAATTAGGTTTCCATGTTCCAAAAAAAAAATATGGTGGCGCTCAATAGACCATGTGCTGGACAATGAGTGGTGAATTTTTGCTGATAGCATAGCGTTTGTATGCACGTCTTTTGATAGAGCGTCGACGCTCACCTCCTCATGATGTCACATTGGATACATCCTTACCAATTCCTTATCCTGTTCTGTCAAGGGTCGCTCACCTGGCACGAGGTCGTATAGGTTGAATGGAAGGCAGCTCCATGATAGGGAATGAGTGGGGTTGCTACAGGGGTTTGGGAAGTGCTGCTGGGAAGTATAAATGAAAGGGATTTGGTGCGTGCTTTGGTGGGGGGGGCTTTCGATGGGATATCCTTTAATTGTGAGGCTTCGGCCAATGATTTTTTTTTTTTTTGTTGTTTTGTATATTTTTTTTATTGTAACTGTCAGTCCGGTCTAGGTGGGCAGGCGTCCGCGACGCCATCGGTACACGGAGGTGCATAGTATGATATGACTACGTCATGCACATCTTGGCTCCGCCCGTTGGTTCTGCGGCCGTCGCACCGACGACAGAGGTGGGCGCTCGCGGCACCATTGGTACCAGGACCTCCATAGTAGTGTGTATGGACTCCGCCCTTTGGGTCCGCAGGCGTCACACTGGTGACAAAGGTTTTATTGTCAGTCCGGTCCAGGTGGGCAGGCGTCCGTGGCGCCATCGGTACCCGGACGTAGGTAGCATGGTGTGGGGACATCATGCGTATCTTGGGTCCGCCCGTTGGTTCTGCGGCCGTCGCACCGACGACTTAGGTGGGCGCTCGTGGGCACCATTGGGACAAGGATGACCGTAGTTTTGTGCGTGGACAACATGTACAACTTGGCTCCGCCCTTTGGGTCCGCGGGTGTCGCACTGGTGACAACGGTTGTGGAGTAGGCTCCAACCAATCAGCGAAAGGCTTACGGATGGCCTATATACATCCAGTAGGGGGCTTACGGATGGCCTATATACATCCAGTGGAGGCTTACGGATGGCCTATATACATCCAGTGGGGGTTGTTGAGTGTGACTCCAACCATGGGCGTCATGAACCCAAATTTGCATGTGCTCCCGGTCTAGGTGGACGCTCATGGCACCGTCGGTGCCCGGATAACCATGGTATTTTATGGATCATGCGAGTTTTGGCACCGTCCGTGATGTGGGTGGGCGTCGCACTGACGACTCTGGCTAGCACGAGAATTGGCACTAAAGGGATGACGATCCCCGAGGTGATGATATTATAAACACATATTTGCTGTATTGTATAACCAAGTGTAACTGTTTCTTGTCAGTTTTTAGACCTGGAGGAGGCCTATAGTCAGATGTCGCCCCTATGAGTGGTGTCTCAGGGCCGTGTAATGGAAAATCGTATGTTAAATGTGTCTTATATAGTCTCATTATTGATATATCGCCAGACTTGTATCTTGCAATATCAAAGATCACCAGACAAGCGGGAGGAAACTCACCTTGCTTCCTTAATTTAAGTGATTAGGTTAAGAAACTAAATCAGTGCCCCTAAAAGTGCAGACTATCGGATCCGGTTCTGGGGAAGCCGTTGTGAACTAACATAATTACTATTAAGTAACTTGATCTGTTTTTGGGCATTACTCTTGTGAGTGTGTTGCCTTTGTAATCTTAAATGTTTGTACATTTTTCTATTGTAAATTAATAAGAATTATTATGTGTAACCATGCTGTAGAGAAGGCGATAGTATCTGTTCTTGAACATTACTCTTGTGACTGTTTTGTCTTTGTTATCCTAAATGTTGTATGTTTCTTTTTTTTGTAAAAATAATAATAAGACTTATTATGTGTAACCATGTTGAGGGGAAGGCGATAATTGATGTTCTCCTGTATTGTGCCTTGCTCTATAAAATGTTTAACTGTTTCCAGGTGTTCTTAGATAGGGAAGCCCTGAGAGTTAGTTTTTCGTGGTTTCCTACTCTTTTCGCAAATGCAGGGGCTTATTAAATCGTCCACGAGCGTATCCGGCATGACCCAGTAACGTCATGCCCTTTAGCATAGTATCTAATCCTTGTTTCGGCAAGCAGGTGTATGACCAATTGACACAGGGCCGTAATCAGTACTTGAATTATTATTTTTTTTTTTAATATTTTTTTTTTTTTTTCGGTAACATAAAATGGAGTGTCAGGACTTGGGTACGGCCGACCAATTAGTTTATTGTAGTTAAAAATAACCATTAAAAATAGCGAACCGGGACAGTCAAAGGGAGATCTTGCGTCATTTTCGAGAAGGATTGCTTCCTATTGTTTCAAGCTTAACTGCCTCGAGTGGCTGGCTTTGTCGTCCCGTTTGTATAGAAATACACGACACTTTATGAGGATCGGCAATTAGTGTTCCGTCTTACGATCTGATTTATTGCAGTCACAGATAACTATTGTTACTAAAAAAAGAAATAAAACTTTGCGCAAGATATATTTCAGAGGGGTATGCGCTTTTATGACCGCGATTGTTATGCGAGAAAGAAAAAAAAGGGGTCAAGAATTTCTCTTCTCCTTTCTAAAGAAATACGTCGCGCTTAATTTATTGCGGACATAGTTAAATATGGATTCAACGGTAAGAAGACAAAAAAAACACTTCACTCGAGATACATTTCAAAAGAAGTGACTATTGTCCCTTAAGCAATTTTAAGTGTCGCCTTTAGGGTTACCGGATGTTATACAAAAGGGATTCTCGACTTAATTACGCTGTGAAAGTTTAAATATACTATTCATTGGCAAAATAACGTCCGGCCGGACAAAAAAGATTTATGATTTTTTTAACGGTCGCGAGCAACTTTCTAAGGAGTTCCAAAATGGCGGAGCTTGGGGAGATCCCTTAAATAAAGGAACCGCGATCTCCCCACATCATTCTCGCCACGAAGTTATCAAGTCAACATCATTCTCGTCTTGACGCTGTTCGCGAACTTGAACAAGCTTTTCTCACATTTGATTGTTCATTCTTATTTGATACAATTTGTCCGGTAAATTCTGGAGGAACTGAGTCGTGTGGGTGTATTACGGCACGAATTGGCGGTCGCCAACCACTGAGGGAATTTCTTCACATCAGCGGCCCTGTAGTAACAGTATAAGGTCAGAGGGCCATATACGAGTCGACCTGGTCATACACTTGAAGCGGATCTGGGATAATACATTTTGTCCTGTATTGGAGTAAGATCAACCTTATTTATCCTCTTTTGCTTGTCATTTTATGGTGATATCTGAGTATTCTAGAGATTGGCGAGATCTAATCTTTGAGAATTGACACATTTCCGCAACGGACTGTTGTGTGATTACCCCTGATAATAAATTACTTCGACTGCCTGTCCATCTGAAAGGTTAGCGGAGTAGCAGAGAGAAATCTGCCCATTTGATTTTCCTGACGGAGTATCAGCTCGTCAGGATTAAATATATAACCTATTAACAGCAAATATGTGTTTCATTATGTATTTATACCTACCCAAGCACTGACGAATGCCTACCTCTTCCCACGACATCTTGAGATCTTATTGAGCCTTGTTTTACCTATACTGAGCTACCGGAGTAAGAGTCATACATTGTAACATCCAGGCTTTTAGTAATCCAACTTAATTAATTAAAGGGCAAAAAGTCCGAAAAGTATGAAATTTCAGTATATTACGAAGATTTTGACGTAAAACCTAGAAATTTTGCAAAATTAGAGGTTCGGAACGAAAAACACGGAAACACGTGGAACCAATAATAATTTTGTGGTGATTTTGTACATATATTCCTAAATTCGGTTGCCAATGGCAGTTTTTTTGTGAAAAGTATAAAGTTTTAGTATATTATGGAAATTGTTGACGATATACATAGGAATTTCGCAAAATTTGAGGTTTGGGACGAGAAACACGGAAACACGTAGAAAAAATCATAGTTCTGTTAGGGTTCTGTACATAAATTCGTAAACTTGGTTGTTAATGGCAGTTTTTCAAATAAAAAGTATGAAGTTTCAGTATATTACGGCAATATTTATGTCAAACATAGCAATTTCGTAAAATTAGAGATTTGGAACGAATAACCCGGAAACACGTGGAACAAATCATTATTTTGTGGTGATTTTGTACATATATTCGTAAACTTGGTCGTCAATGGCAGTTTTTTGAGTGAAAAGTATGAAGTTTCAGTATATTATAGAAAATGTTGACGTTTAACCTAGAAATTTCGCAAAATTTTAGGTTTGCGACAAAAAAACACGGAAACACGTTGAACAAATCATATTTCTGTGGTGATTTTAAACATATGTTCGTGACCTTAGTAGTCAATAGCAGTTTTTCGCGTGAAAAGTATGAAATTTCAGTATATTACGAAGATTTTGACGTAAAACCTAGAAATTTTGCAAAATTAGAGGTTCGGAACGAAAAACACGGAAACACGTGGAACCAATAATAATTTTGTGGTGATTTTGTACATATATTTCTAAATTCGGTTGCCAATGGCAGTTTTTTTTGTGAAAAGTATGAAGTTTTAGTATATTATGGAAATTGTTGACGATATACCTAGAAATTTCGCAAAATTTGAGATTTGGGACGAGAAACACGGAAACACGTTGATTAAATCATAATTCTGTGGTGATTTTAAACATATGTTTGTAAACGTAGTCGTCAATGGTAGTTTTTCGGGTGAAAAATATGAAGTTTCAGTATTACGGCAATATTGACATAAAACATAGAAATTTCGCAAAATTAGAGGCTTCGGACGAAAAACACGGCAACTCGTTGAACAAATCATAATTCTGTGATGATTTCGCACATATATTCGTAAACTTGGTCGTCTATGGCAGTTTTTCGAGTAAAAAGTATAAAGGTTTAGTGCATTATGGAAAATGTTGACGTTAAACCTAGAAATTTCGCAAAATTTGAGGTTTGGGACGAGAAACACGGAAACACGTTGAAAAAATCATAATTCTGTGGTGATTTTAAACATATGTTCGTGACCTTAGTAGTCAATAGCAGTTTTTCGGGTGAAAAGTATGAAATTTCAGTATATTACGAAGATTTTGACGTAAAACCTAGAAATTTTGCAAAATTAGAGGTTCGGAACGAAAAACACGGAAACACGTGGAACCAATAATAATTTTGTGGTGATTTTGTACATATATTCCTAAATTCGGTTGCCAATGGCAGTTTTTTTTGTGAAAAGTATAAAGTTTTAGTATATTATGGAAATTGTTGACGATATACCTAGAAATTTCGCAAAATTTGAGGTTTGGGACGAGAAACACGGAAACACGTTGAACAAGTCATAATTCTGTGGTGATTTTAAACATATGTTTGTAAACGTAGTCTTGAATGGCAGTTTTTCGGGTGAAAAGTATGAATTTTCAGTATTACGGCAATATTGACATAAAACATAGAAATTTCGCAAAATAAGAGGCTTCGGACTAAAAACAGGGCAACTCGTGGAACAAATCATAATTCTGTGGTAATTTTAAACGTATGTTTGTAAACGTAGTCGTCAATGGCAGTTTTTCGGGTGAAAAGTATGAAGTTTCAGTGCATTATTCAAAATATAATATATGATAATTTATGTACGAGTATAATAAAGAAATTTCGCCAAATTATAGGCTTGGGACGAAAAACACGGAAACACGTAGAAAAAATCATAGTTCTGTTAGGGTTCTGTACATAAATTCGTAAACTTGGTTGTTAATGGCAGTTTTTCAAATAAAAAGTATGAAGTTTCAGTATATTACGGCAATATTTATGTCAAACATAGCAATTTCGTAAAATTAGAGATTTGGAACGAATAACCCGGAAACACGTGGAACAAATCATTATTTTGTGGTGATTTTGTACATATATTCGTAAACTTGGTCGTCAATGGCAGTTTTTTGAGTGAAAAGTATGAAGTTTCAGTATATTATAGAAAATGTTGACATTAAACCTAGAAATTTCGCAAAATTTGAGGTTTGCGACAAAAAACACGGAAACACGTTGAACAAATCATATTTCTGTGTAGATTTAAACATATGTTCGTGACCTTAGTAGTCAATAGCAGGTTTTCGGGTGAAAAGTATGAAATTTCAGTATATTACGAAGATTTTGACGTAAAACCTAGAAATTTTGCAAAATTAGAGGTTCGGAACGAAAAACACGGAAACACGTGGAACCAATAATAATTTTGTGGTGATTTTGTAAATATATTCCTAAATTCGGTTGCCAATGGCAGTTTTTTTGTGAAAAGTATGAAGTTTTAGTATATTATGGAAATTGTTGACGATATACCTAGAAATTTCGCAAAATTTGAGATTTGGGATGAGAAACACGTTGATTAAATCATAATTCTGTGGTGATTTTAAACATATAATTGTAAACGTGGTCATAAAGTTTCAGTATTACGGCAATTTTGACATAAAACATAGAAATTTCGCAAAATTAAAGACTTCGGACGAAAAACACAGCAACTCGTGGAACAAATTATAATTCTGTGATGTTCGTAAACTTAGTCGTCAGTGGCAGTTTTTCGAGTAAAAAGTATGAAGTTACAGTGCATTATTGAAAATTTAATATGATAATATTATATGTACTCGTATAATAAAGAAATTTCGCAAAATCATAGGTTGGGACGAAAAATACGGAAACAATGTTGGGATTCTGTACACAAATTCGTAAACTTGGTGGTTAATGGCAGTTTTGTAAGTAAAAAGTATGAAGTTTCAGTATATTACAACAATATTCATGAAAAACATAGATATTTCGCAAAATTAGAGGTTTGGAACGAAAAACACGGAAACACGTGGAACAAATCATAATTTTGTGGTGATTTTGTACATTTATTCGTAAACTTGGTCGTTAATGGCAGATTTTCAAGTAAAAAGCGTGAAATTTCCAGTATATTCGACAATATTGACGTGAAACATAGAAATTTCGGAAAATTAGAGGTTTGGAAAGAAAAACACGGACACGTGGAACACGTGGAACCAATAATAAGTTTGTGGTGATTTTGTACATATATTCGAAAACTTGGTTGTCAATGGCATTTTTTGAGTGAAAAGTATGAAGTTTTAAAATATTACTCACATTAGAACTAAATTACAATGGGCTTTTTCGCGGATTAAAAATATTTATCGCATCCGTCAAAACCTATCCATTGAGGCTAGACGTAGAATAATCGACGCGCTCATTATCCCAATAGTCGAGTATGGTGATTGCATCTATGGACCGTGCCTTTTAAGGAGAACCGAAGGGAAATTGCAAAGATTGCAAAATTCTTGCTGTAGGAATTGTTTCAACATTCCCCCCAGAGGACACATCACCCCTTTTTTGAGAGCTTTTAAAATTATTGACATGAAACAATGACGGTTTCTTAACTTAAGCGTACTCATGCATAAAATTGCTAGTACAAAAATGCCACTTTATATCTTCGGAAAACTGAATTGGGCTAGAAACTTTCACGGCTACGAAACGAGAGGCAGAGAGACTCTTTTACTTATCCCAAACCATAACCTAACACTGTTCAAGGGATCCTACTCATACTCAGCCAGCAAAGCTGGAATGAGTTGCCCCAGGCCTTGAAGGAGCGGGTGAATAGTTATACCTTCAGAGATGCTCTAAAGCGTTATCTTCTGGGTGGTTAATGGGTTTCTCAGTGGTTAATGGGTCTCTTGTTTGCTTTTCTTTTCTTATTTTCTTTCTTTTCTCTCTTTTCGCTGGTGGTGAATCGAGGATTGTGCATACGTGTTTGTGCGTTATTTCCTCATTAATTCTTTTAAAACTGCTTATCTATTTCAATGTATTACTGCCTAACTATTTCTATGTTGTCTCAACTATCTTACTTCCCATTTGTCATTATGTAAAATTTGGACTCCTTTGAGGCTTTTCTTTTCTTTTTTTTTCTCGCTCTTGCTGACAGTTAACCTGAGTTGGTATATGTGGGTTTACTTTTTATTTTGTTTTCTGCCATACGTTTTTGTTTTTTTTTCTTTAATCTAGATATGCGGGGATGGAAGCCCCCTGATGCCCTTGCGGTCGGGCTCGCCCTACATTGGTGGGGTGTATCTCGGCCCGAGGAATGTTTGTGGGATGAGCCCGGATCTTTTAGTGTCTTCTCTCTTGAATGTTTTTTTTTATTTATTTTCTGTGTTAATTTTTTTTATACATTCTTGTTCTACATGTTCAAGGGTGTGGGCTGAAAAACATCTGGTGTCCCCGTGACTGGGATCGCCCTATATTGGTGGGGTGTATCTTGGCCGAAGGGATGCTATTAGATGAGCCCAGACCTTTTGATAGCTTCTGTATTTAATGTATTATCTGCAATTTATGTGTTTTAAAAGTGTTATTTAAATATAATATGTACATACTATGTTGCTATCAATAAACCTATTATTTATTTATATTTATTTAATTACGGAAAATGTTGACGTTCTACTTAGAAATTTCGCAAAATTTGAGGTTTGGGACGAAAAACACGGAAACACGTTGAACAAATCATAATTCTGTGGTGATTTTAAACATATGTTCGTAAACGTAGTCGTCAATGGCAGTTTTTCGAAAGAAAAGTATGAAGTTTCCAGTATATTACGGCAATATTGACATAAAACATAAAAATATGTTCTACACAGAAATTTCGCAAAATTAGAGGTTTGAGACAAAAAATACGGAAACACATAGAACAAATCATAATTCTGTGGGGATTTTGTACATATATTCGTAAACTTGGTCGTTTATGGCAGTTTTTCAAGTAAAAAGTGTTATGTTTCAGTATATTACGACAATACTGACGTAAAAAATAGAAGTTTCGCAACTTTAGAGGTTTGGAACTAAAAACACGGAAACACGTGGAATAAATCATAATTTTGTGCTGATTTTGTACATATATTCGTAAACTTGGTCGTAAATGACAGTTTTTTGAGTGAAAAGTATGAAGTTTCAGTATATTATGGAAAATGTTGACTCTAAACCTTGGAATTTCGCAAAATTTGAGGTTTGGGATGAGAAACACGGAAACACGTTGAACAAATCATAGTTCTGTGGTGATTTTAAAAATTAAAATGTAACCTTAGTAGCCAATAACAGTTTATTAAGTAAAAAGTATGAAGTTTTAGTATATTACGGCAATATTGATGTCAAACATAGAAATTTCGCAAAATTAGAGGGTTGGAACGAAAAACACGGTAACACGTGGAACAAATCATAATTTTGTGGTGATTTTGTATATATATTTGTAAACTTGGTCGTCAATGGCAGTTTTTTTATTGAAAAGTATGAAGTTTCAGTATGTTATGGAAAATGTTGACTTTAAACCTTATATCACTTTAAACCTTATATTATTACTTCAGTATATTATGGAAAATGTTGACTTTAAATAGGCATAGAAATTTCGCGAAATTTGAGGTTTAGGACAAAAAACACGGAAACACGATGAACAAATCATATTTCTGCGTTGATTTTAAACAAAATAGTTCGTAACCTTAGTAGTCAATAGCAGTTTTTCGGGAGAAAAGTATGAAGTTTCAGTATATTACGAAGATATTGACGTAAAACATAGAAATTTCGCAAAACTAGAGGTTTGGAACGAAAAACACGGAAACATGTGGAACTTATAATAATGTTATGGTAATTTTGTACATATATTCGTAAACTTGGTTGTCAATGGCAGTTTTTTGAATGAAAAGTTTTAGTATATTATGGAAAATGTTGACGTTATACCTAGAAATTTGGCAAAATTTGAGGTTTGGGACGAAAAACACGGAAACACGTTGAACAAATCATAATTCTGTGGTGATTTTAAACATATGTTCGTAAACATAGTCATCAATGGCAGTTTTGCGGGTGAAAAGTATGAAGTTTCAGTATATTACGACAATACTGACATAAAACATAGAAATGGACGTTCTGAAAGGGACGAAAAATACGGCAACTCGTGGAACAAATCATATAATTTTGTGATGATTTCGCACATATATTCGTATAATTGGTCGTCTATGGCAGTTTTTCGAGTGAAAAGTATAAAGGTTTAGTGCATTATAAAAATATATAATGATATTTATGTTTTACACAGAAATTTCGCAGGTTTGAGACAAAAAATACGGGAATACGTAGAACAAATCATAATTCTGTTGGGATTTTGTACATATATTCATAAACTTGGTGGTTAATGGCAGTTTTGGAATTAAAAAGTATGAAGTTTCAGTATATTACGACAATATTGTTGTGAAACATAGAAATTTCGCAAAATTAGAGGTTTGGAACGAAAAACACGGAAACACGTGGAAGAAATCATAATTTTGTGCTGATTTTGTACATTTATTCGTAAACTTGGTCGTCAATGGCAGTTTTTTGAGTGAAAAGTATAAAGTTTAAGTATATTATGGAAAATGTTGACGTTAAACCTAGAAATTTCGCAAAATTTGAGGTTTAGAAAGAGAAACACGGAAACACGTTGAACAAATCATAGTTCTTTGGTGATTTTAAACATATGTTCGTAAATGTTGTCGTCAATGGCAAATTTTTGGGTGAAAAGTATGAAGTGTCAGTATATTACGGCAATATTGACATAAAACATAGAAATTTCGGAAAATTAGAGGCTTCGGACGAAAAACCCGGCAACTCGTGGAACAAATCATAATTTTATGATGATTTAGTACATATATTCGTAAACTTGGTCGTCAGTGGCAATTTTTCGAGTGAAAAGTATGAAGTTTTAGTATATTATGGAAAATGTTTACCTAATACCTAGAAATTTCGCAGATATTGAGGTTTGGGACGAAAAACACAGAAGCACGTTGATCAAATCATAATTATGTGGTGATTTTTTACATATGTTCGTAAACGTACTCGTCAATGGCAGTTTTTCGGGTGAAAAGTATGAAGTTTCAGTATATTACGGCGATATTGACATAAAACATAGAAATTTCACAAAATTAGAGGCTTCGGACAAAAAAGACGGAAACTCGTGGAAAAAATCATATTTCTGTGATGATTTTGTACATATATTCGTAAACTTGGTCGTCAATGGCAGTTTTTTGAGTGAAAAGTATGAAGTTACAGTGCATTATTGAAAATATAATATGATATTTATGTGCTCGTATAATAAAGAAATTTCGCAAAATTAGAGGTTTGGGACGTAAAATACGAAAACACGTAGAACAAATCATAATTATGTGGTGATTTTAAACATATGTTTGTAAACGTAGTCGTCAATGGCAGTTTTTTGGGTGAAAAGTATGAATTTTCAGTATTACGGCAATATTGACATAAAACATAGAAATTTCGCAAAATAAGAGGCTTCGGACGAAAAACACGGCAACTCGTGGAACAAATCATAATTCTGTGATGATTTTAAACATATGTTTGTAAACGTAGTCGTCAATGGCAGTTTTTCGGGTGAAAAGTATGAAGTTTCAGTGCATTATTCAAAATATAATATGATATTTATGTGCTCGGAAACACGTAGAACAAATCATAATTCTGTTGGGATTCTGTACATAAATTTGTAAACTTGGTTATTAATGGCACTTTTTCAATAAAAAGTATGAAGTTTCAGTATATTACTACAATATTCATGTAAAACATGGACATTTCGCAAAATAAGAAGGTTTGGAACGAAAAACACAGAAACACGTGGAATAAATCATATTTTTGTGGTGATTTTGTACATACATTCGTAAACTTGGTCTTTAGTGGCAGTTTTTTGAGTGAAAAGTATGAAGTTTCAGTATGTTATGGAAAATGTTGACGTTATTCCTATAAATTTCGCAAAATTTGAGGTTTGGAACGAGAAACACGGAAACACGTTTAAAAATCATAATTGTGTAGTGATTTTGTACATATATTCGTAAACTTAGTCGTCAATACCAGTTTTTTGAGTGAAAGGTATGAAGTTTCACATTATATTACGACAATATTGACGTCAAACATAGAAATTTCACAAAATAAGAGGTTTAGGATGAAGAACACGAAAACACCTGGAAAAATACATATTTCTGTGATCATTTGGTATGTATATTCGTAAACTTGCTCGGCAATGGTGATTTTTTAAGTGAAAAGTATGAAGTTTCAGTATATATTATGGAAATATTGACGTTAAACCTAGAAATTTCGCAAAATTTGAGGTTTGGGACAAAAAACATGGAAACACGTTGAACAAATCATAATTCTGTGGTGATTTTAAATATATGGTCGATTTTCGGGTGAAAAGTATGGAGTTTCAGTATATTACGACAATATTGACATAAAACATAGAAATTTCACAAAATAAGAGGTTTAGGATGAAGAACACGGAAACTTGTGGAACAAATCATAATTCTGTGATGATTTTGTACATATATTCGTAAACTTGGTCGTCAATGGCAGTTTTTTGAGTGAAAAGTATGAAGTTACAGTGCATTATTGAAAATATAATATGATATTTATGTGCTCGTATAGTAAAGAAATTTCGCAAAATTAGAGGTTTGGGACGAAAAATACGAAAACACGTAGAACAAATCATAATAATGTTGGGATTCTGTACATAAATTCGTTAACTTGGTGGGTAATGGCAGTGTTGGAAGTAAAAAGTATAAAGTTTCAGTTTATTACGACAATATTGATGTAAGACATAGGAATTTTCGCATAATTAGAGGTTTGGAACGAAAAACACGGAAACACTTGGAACAAATCATAATTTTGTGGTGATTTTGTACATAAACTTGGTCGTTAATGGCAGTTTTTCAAGTAAAAAAGGTGCAGTTTCAGTATATTACGACAATATTGACGTAAAAAAAAGAAATTTCGCAACAATTGAGGTTTGGAATTAAAAACACGGAAACCCCTGTAATAAATCATAATTTCGTTCTGATTTTGTACATATATTCGTAAACTTGGTTGTCAATGGCAGTTTTTTGAGTGAAAAGTATGAAGTTTCAGAGTATTATGGAAAATGTTGACGTTAAACCTAGAAATTTTGCAAAATTAGAAAATTAGGACGAAAATCATGGCAACTCGTGGATCAAATCATAATTTTGTGCTGTATTGTACATATATTCGTAAACTTGGTCTTCAATGGCAGTTTTGTTAGTGAAAAGTATGAAGTTTCAATATATTATGGAAAATGTTAACGGTATACCTAGAAATTTCACAAAATATCAGTTTTGGGACGAAAAACACGGAAACACGTTGAATAAATCATAATAAGGTGGTGATTTTGTACATATATTCGTAAACTTAGTCGACAATTCCAGTTTTTTTTAATTTTTAGTATATTACGACAATATTGACGGCAAACATATAAATTTCACAAAATAAGAGGTTAAGGATAAAGAACACGGAAACACGTGGAAGAAAACATAATTTTGTGGTGATTTGTACATATATTCGTAAACTTGGTCGTTTTTGGCAGATTTTCGAGTGAAAAGTATGAAATTTCAGTGCAATATTGAAAATATAATATGATATTTATGTATAACATAGAAATTTCGCAAAATTAGAGGTTTAGGACGAAAAGTACGGAAACACGTTGAACAAATCATAATTCTGTGGTGATTTTAAACATATGTTCGTAAACGTAGTCGTCAATGGCAGTTTTTTGGGTTAAAAGTATGAAGTTTCAGTATATTACGGCAATATTGACATAAAACAGAAATTTCGCAAAATTTTCGAATTAAGGCTTCGGACGAAAAACATGGCAACTCGTTTAACTAATCATTCTTTTGTGCTGATTTTGTACATATATTGGTAAACTTGGTCGTTAATGGCAGTTTTTCTAATGAAAAGTCTGAAATTTAAGTATATTAGGAAAAACGTTGACGTTATATCTAGAAATTTCGCAAAATTTGAGGTTTGTGACGAAAAACATGGAAACACGTTGAACAAATCATAATTTTGTGGTGATTTTAAATAAATGGTCGTTTTTCCGGTGAAAAGTATGAAGTTTCAGTATATTTCGACAATATTGACATAAAACATAGAAATTTCACAAAATAAGAGGTTTAGGATGAATAACACGGAAACTTGTGGAACAAATCATAATTCTGTGATGATTTTGTACATATATTCGTAAACTTGGTCGTCAATGGCAGTTTTTCGAGTGAAAAGTATGAAGTTTCAGTGCATTATTGAAAATATAATATGTAAAATAAAGAAATTTCGCAGAATTACAGGTTCGGGACGAAAAATACGGAAACACGTAGAACAAATCATAATTCTGTTGGGATTCTGTACATAAATTTGTAAACTTGGTTGTTAATGGCACTTTTTCAATAAAAAGTATGAAGTTTCAGTATATTACTACAATATTCATGTAAAACATAGACATTTCGCAAAATAAGAAGGTTTGGAACGAAAAACACAGAAACACGTGGAACAAATCATAATTTTGTGGTGATTTTGTACATACATTCGTAAACTTGTTCTTTAATGGCAGTTTTTTGAGTGAAAAGTATGAAGTTTCAGTATGTTATGGAAAATGTTGACGTTATTCCTAAGAATTTCGCAAAATTTGAGAGAAAACACGGAAACACGTTTTAAAAAATCATAATTGTGTGGTGATTTTGTACATATATTCGTAAACTTAGTCGTCAATACCAGTTTTTTGAGTGAAAGGTATGAAGTTTCACATTATATTACGACAATATTGACGTCAAACATAGAAATTTCACAAAATAAGGGGTTTAGGAGGAAGAACACGAAAAACACCTGGAAAAATACATATTTCTGTGATGATTTGGTATGTATATTCGGAAACTTGCTCGGCAATGGTGATTTTTAAGTGAAAAGTATGAAGTTTCAGTATATATTATGGAAATATTGACGTTAAACCTAGAAATTTCGCAAAATTTGAGGTTTGGGACGAAAAACATGGAAACAGGTTGAACAAATCATAATTCTGGGGTGATTTTAAATATATGGTCGTTTTTCGGGTGAAAAGTATGAAGTTTTCAGTATATTACCGCAATATTGACATAAAACATAGAAATTTCGCGAAATTAGAAGCTTCGGACGAAAAACACGGCCACTCGTATAACAAATCATAATTCTGTAGGGATTATGTACATATATTAGTAAACTTGGTCGTCAATGGAAGTTTTTCAAGTAAAAAGTGTGAAGTTTCAGTATATACGGCAATATTGACATAAAACATAGAAATTTCGCGAAATTAGAATCTTCGGACGAAAAACACGGCAACTCGTATAACAAATCATAATTCTGTGTGATTTCGCACATATATTCGTAAACTTGGTCGTCTATGGCAGTTTTTTCGAGTGAAAAGTATAAAGTTTTAGTGCATTATGGAAAATATAATATGATATTTATGTATTACACCGCAATTACGCAAAATTAGAGGTTTGGAACCAAAAACACGGAAACACGTGGAATAAATCATAATTTTGTGCAGATTTTGTACATATATTCGTAAACTTGGTCGTCAATGACAGTTTTTTGAGTGGAAAAGTAAGAAGTTTCAGTATATTATGGAAAATGTTGACTCTAAACCTAGAAATTTCGCAAAATTTGAGGTTTGGGAACGAGAAACACGGAAACACGTTGAACAAATCGTTCAGTGGTGATTTTAAAAATCAGTTCGTAGCCTTAGTAGTCAATAGCAGATTTTCGGGTGAAAAGTATGAAGTTTCAGTATACTTACGACAATATTGACGTAAAACATAGAAATTTCGCAAAATTAGAGACTTCGGACGAAAAACACGGCAACTCTTGGAAAAAATCATAATTCTGTGATGAATTTGTACATATATTCGCAAACTTCATCGTCAGTGGCAGTTTTTCGAGTGAAAAGTTTTAGTATATTATGGAAAATGTTTACGTTATACTTAGAAATTTCGCAGAATTTGAGGTTTGGGACACAGAACACGGAAGCACGATGATCAAATCATATTTCTGGTGTGATTTTAAAATATACATATATTCCTAAATTCGGTTGCCAATGGCAGTTTTTTTGTGAAAAGTATAAAGTTTTAGTATATTATGGAAATTGTTGACGACTATACATAGGAATTTCGCAAAATTTGAGGTTTGGGACGAGAAACACGTAGAAAAAATCATAGTTCTGTTAGGGGTTCTGTACATAAATTCGTAAACTTGGTTGTTAATGGCAGTTTTTCAAATAAAAAGTATGAAGTTTCAGTATATTACGGCAATATTTATGTCAAACATAGCAATTTCGTAAAATTAGAGATTTGGAACGAATAACCCGGAAACACGTGGAACAAATCATTATTTTGTGGTGATTTTGTACATATATTCGTAAACTTGGTCGTCAATGTCAGTTTTTTGAGTGAAAAGTATGAAGTTTCAGTATATTATAGAAAATGTTGACATTAAACCTAGAAATTTCGCAAAATTTGAGGTTTGCGACAAAAAACACGGAAACACGTTGAACAAATCATATTTCTGTGGTGATTTTAAACATATGTTCGTGACCTTAGTAGTCAATAGCAGGTTTTCGGGTGAAAAGTATGAAATTTCAGTGTATATTACGAAGATTTTGACGTAAAACCTAGAAATTTTGCAAAATTAGAGGTTCGGAACGAAAAACACGGAAACACGTGGAACCAATAATAATTTTGTGGTGATTTTGTACATATATTCCTAAATTCGGTTGCCAATGGCAGTTTTTTTTGTGAAAAGTATAAAGTTTTAGTATATTATGGAAATTGTTGACGATATACCTAGAAATTTCGCAAAATTTGAGGTTTGGGGACGAGAAACACGGAAACACGTTGAACAAATCAGAATTCTGTGGTGATTTTAAACATATGTTTGTAAACGTAGTCGTTAATGGCAGTTTTTCGGGTGAAAAGTATGAATTTTTCAGTATTACGGCAATATTCACATAAAACATAGAAATTTCGCAAAATAAGAGGCTTCGGACTAAGAACACGGCAACTCGTGGAACAAATTATAATTCTGTGGTTATTTAAACATATGTTTGTAAACGTAGTCGTCCAATGGCAGTTTTTCGGGTGAAAAGTATGAAGTTTCAGTGTATTATTCAAAATATAATATATGATATTTATGTACGAGTATAATAAAGAAATTTCGCCAAATAAGAGGCTTGGGACGAAAAACACGGAAACACGTAGAAAAAATCATAGTTCTGTTAGGGTTCTGTACATAAATTCGTAAACTTGGTTGTTAATGGCAGTTTTTCAAATAAAAAGTATGAAGTTTCAGTATATTACGGCAATATTTATGTCAAACATAGCAATTTCGTAAAATTAGAGATTTGGAACGAATAACCCGGAAACACGTGGAACAAATCATTATTTTGTGGTGATTTTGTACATATATTCGTAAACTTGGTCGTCAATGGCAGTTTTTTGAGTGAAAAGTATGAAGTTTCAGTATATTATAGAAAATGTGGACATTAAACCTAGAAATTTCGCAAAATTTGAGGTTTGCGACAAAAAACACGGAAACACGTTGAACAAATCATATTTCTGTGTAGATTTTAAACATATGTTCGTGACCTTAGTAGTCAATAGCAGGTTTTCGGGTGAAAAGTATGAAATTTCAGTATATTACGAAGATTTTGACGTAAAACCTAGAAATTTTGCAAAATTAGAGGTTCGGAACGAAAAACACGGAAACACGTGGAACCAATAATAATTTTGTGGTGATTTTGTACATATATTCCTAAATTCGGTTGCCAATGGCAGTTTTTTTGTGGAAAAGTATGAAGTTTTAGTATATTATGGAAATTGTTGACGATATACCTAGAAATTTCGCAAAATTTGAGATTTGGGATGAGAAACACGTTGATTAAATCATAATTCTGTGGTGATTTTTAAACATATGTTTGTAAACGTAGTCATAAAGTTTCAGTATTACGGCAATTTTGACATAAAACATAGAAATTTCGCAAATTAAAGACTTCGGACGAAAAACACAGCAATTCGTGGAACAAATTATAATTCTGTGATGTTCGTAAACTTAGTCGTCAGTGGCAGTTTTTCGAGTAATAAGTATGAAGTTACAGTGCATTATTGAAAATTTAATATGATAATATTATATGTACTCGTATAATAAAGAAATTTCGCAAAATCATAGGTTGGGACGAAAATACGGAAACAATGTTGGGATTCTGTACACAAATTCGTAAACTTGGTGGTTAATGGCAGTTTTTGTAAGTAAAAAGTATGAAGTTTCAGTATATTACAACAATATTCATGAAAAACATAGATATTTCGCAAAATTAGAGGTTTGGAACGAAAAACACGGAAACACGTGGAACAAATCATAATTTTGTGGTGATTTTGTACATTTATTCGTAAACTTGGTCGTTAATGGCAGATTTTCAAGTAAAAAGCGTGAAATTTCCAGTATATTACGACAATATTGACGTGAAACATAGAAATTTCGGAAAATTAGAGGTTTGGAAAGAAAAACACGGACACGTGGAACACGTGGAACCAATAATAAGTTTGTGGTGATTTTGTACATATATTCGAAAACTTGGTTGTCAATGGCATTTTTTGAGTGAAAAGTATGAAGTTTTAAAATATTACTCACATTAGAACTAAATTACAATGGGCTTTTTCGCGGATTAAAAATATTTATCGCATCCGTCAAAACCTATCCATTGAGGCTAGACGTAGAATAATCGACGCGCTCATTATCTCAATAGTCGAGTATGGTGATTGCATCTATGGACCGTGCCTTTTAAGGAGAACCGAAGGTGAAATTGCAAAGATTGCAAAATTCTTGCTGTAGGAATTGTTTCAACATTCCCCCCAGAGGACACATCACCCCTTTTTTGAGAGCTTTTTAAAATTATTGACATGAAACAATGACGGTTTCTTAACTTAAGCGTACTCATGCATAAAATTGCTAGTACAAAAATGCCACTTTATATCTTCGAAAAACTGAATTGGGCTAGAAACTTTCACGGCTACGAAACGAGAGGCAGAGAGACTCTTTTACTTATCCCAAACCATAACCTAACACTGTTCAAGGGATCCTACTCATACTCAGCCAGCAAAGCTGGAATGAGTTGCCCCAGGCCTTGAAGGAGCGGGTGAATAGTTATACCTTCAGAGATGCTCTAAAGCGTTATCTTCTGGGTGGTTAATGGGTTTCTCAGTGGTTAATGGGTCTCTTGTTTGCTTTTCTTTTCTTATTTTCTTTCTTTTCTCTCTTTTCGCTGGTGGTGAATCGAGGATTGTGCATACGTGTTTGTGCGTTATTTCCTCATTAATTCTTTTAAAACTGCTTATCTATTTCAATGTATTACTGCCTAACTATTTCTATGTTGTCTCAACTATCTTACTTCCCATTTGTCATTATGTAAAATTTGGACTCCTTTGAGGCTTTTCTTTTCTTTTTTTTTCTCGCTCTTGCTGACAGTTAACCTGAGTTGGTATATGTGGGTTTACTTTTTATTTTGTTTTCTGCCATACGTTTTTGTTTTTTTTTTCTTTAATCTAGATATGCGGGGATGGAAGCCCCCTGATGCCCTTGCGGTCGGGCTCGCCCTACATTGGTGGGGTGTATCTCGGCCCGAGGAATGTTTGTGGGATGAGCCCGGATCTTTTAGTGTCTTCTCTCTTGAATGTTTTTTTTTTATTTATTTTCTGTGTTAATTTTTTTTATACATTCTTGTTCTACATGTTCAAGGGTGTGGGCTGAAAAACATCTGGTGTCCCCGTGACTGGGATCGCCCTATATTGGTGGGGTGTATCTTGGCCGAAGGGATGCTATTAGATGAGCCCAGACCTTTTGATAGCTTCTGTATTTAATGTATTATCTGCAATTTATGTGTTTTAAAAGTGTTATTTAAATATAATATGTACATACTATGTTGCTATCAATAAACCTATTATTTATTTATATTTATTTAATTACGGAAAATGTTGACGTTCTACTTAGAAATTTCGCAAAATTTGAGGTTTGGGACGAAAAACACGGAAACACGTTGAACAAATCATAATTCTGTGGTGATTTTAAACATATGTTCGTAAACGTAGTCGTCAATGGCAGTTTTTCGAAAGAAAAGTATGAAGTTTCCAGTATATTACGGCAATATTGACATAAAACATAAAAATATGTTCTACACAGAAATTTCGCAAAATTAGAGGTTTGAGACAAAAAATACGGAAACACATAGAACAAATCATAATTCTGTGGGGATTTTGTACATATATTCGTAAACTTGGTCGTTTATGGCAGTTTTTCAAGTAAAAAGTGTTATGTTTCAGTATATTACGACAATACTGACGTAAAAAATAGAAGTTTCGCAACTTTAGAGGTTTGGAACTAAAAACACGGAAACACGTGGAATAAATCATAATTTTGTGCTGATTTTGTACATATATTCGTAAACTTGGTCGTAAATGACAGTTTTTTGAGTGAAAAGTATGAAGTTTCAGTATATTATGGAAAATGTTGACTCTAAACCTAGGAATTTCGCAAAATTTGAGGTTTGGGATGAGAAACACGGAAACACGTTGAACAAATCATAGTTCTGTGGTGATTTTAAAAATTAAAATGTAACCTTAGTAGCCAATAACAGTTTATTAAGTAAAAAGTATGAAGTTTTAGTATATTACGGCAATATTGATGTCAAACATAGAAATTTCGCAAAATTAGAGGGTTGGAACGAAAAACACGGTAACACGTGGAACAAATCATAATTTTGTGGTGATTTTGTATATATATTTGTAAACTTGGTCGTCAATGGCAGTTTTTTTATTGAAAAGTATGAAGTTTCAGTATGTTATGGAAAATGTTGACTTTAAACCTTATATCACTTTAAACCTTATATTATTACTTCAGTATATTATGGAAAATGTTGACTTTAAATAGGCATAGAAATTTCGCGAAATTTGAGGTTTGGGAAAAAACACGGAAACACGATGAACAAATCATATTTCTGCGTTGATTTTAAACAAAATAGTACGTAACCTTAGTAGTCAATAGCAGTTTTTCGGGAGAAAAGTATGAAGTTTCAGTATATTACGAAGATATTGACGTAAAACATAGAAATTTCGCAAAACTAGAGGTTTGGAACGAAAAACACGGAAACATGTGGAACTTATAATAATGTTATGGTAATTTTGTACATATATTCGTAAACTTGGTTGTCAATGGCAGTTTTTTGAATGAAAAGTTTTAGTATATTATGGAAAATGTTGACGTTATACCTAGAAATTTGGCAAAATTTGAGGTTTGGGACGAAAAACACGGAAACACGTTGAACAAATCATAATTCTGTGGTGATTTTAAACATATGTTCGTAAACATAGTCATCAATGGCAGTTTTGCGGGTGAAAAGTATGAAGTTTCAGTATATTACGACAATACTGACATAAAACATAGAAATGGACGTTCTGAAAGGGACGACAAATACGGCAACTCGTGGAACAAATCATATAATTTAGTGATGATTTCGCACATATATTCGTAAAATTGGTCGTCTATGGCAGTTTTTCGAGTGAAAAGTATAAAGGTTTAGTGCATTATAAAAATATAAAATGATATTTATGTTTTACACAGAAATTTCGCAGGTTTGAGACAAAAAATACGGGAATACGTAGAACAAATCATAATTCTGTTGGGATTTTGTACATATATTCATAAACTTGGTGGTTAATGGCAGTTTTGGAATTAAAAAGTATGAAGTTTCAGTATATTACGACAATATTGTTGTAAAACATAGAAATTTCGCAAAATAAGAGGCTTCGGACGAAAAACACGGCAACTCGTGGAACAAATCATAATTCTGTGGTAATTTTAAACATATGTTTGTAAACGTAGTCGTCAATGGCAGTTTTTCGGGTGAAAAGTATGAAGTTTCAGTGCATTATTCAAAATATAATATGATATTTATGTGCTCGTATAATAAAGAAATTTCGCAAAATTAGAGGTTTGCGACGAAAAATACGAAAACACGTAGAACAAATCATAATTATGTTGGGATTCTGTACATAAATTCGTAAACTTGGTGGGTAATGGCAGTGTTGGAAGTAAAAAGTATAAAGTTTCAGTATATTACGACAATATTGATGTAAGACATAGGAATTTCGCATAATTAGAGGTTTGGAACGAAAAACACGGAAACACTTAAACTAAACTTGGTCGTTAATGGCAGTTTTTCAAGTAAAAAAGGTGCAGTTTTAGTATATTACGACAATATTGACGTAAAAAAAAGAAATTTCGCAACAATTGAGGTTTGGAATTAAAAACACGGAAACCCCTGTAATAAATCATAATTTGTTCTGATTTTGTACATATATTCGTAAACTTGGTTGTCAATGGCAGTTTTTTGAGTGAAAAGTATGAAGTTTCAGAGTATTATGGAAAATGTTGACGTTAAACCTAGAAATTTTGCAAAATTAGAGGATAAGGACGAAAATCATGGCAACTCGTGGATCAAATCATAATTTTGTGCTGATTTTGTACATATATTCGTAAACTTGGTCTTCAATGGCAGTTTTGTTAGTGAAAAGTATGAAGTTTCAATATATTATGGAAAATGTTAACGGTATACCTAGAAATTTCACAAAATTTCAGGTTTGGGACGAAAAACACGGAAACACGTTGAATAAATCATAATAAGGTGGTGATTTTGTACATATATTCGTAAACTTAGTCGACAATTCCAGTTTTTTTTAAATTTTCAGTATATTACGACAATATTGACGGCAAACATATAAATTTCACAAAATAAGAGGTTTAGGATAAAGAACACGGAAACACGTGGAAGAAATCATAATTTTGTGGTGATTTGTACATATATTCGTAAACTTGGTCGTTTTTGGCAGATTTTCGAGTGAAAAGTATGAAATTTCAGTGCAATATTGAAAATATAATATGATATTTATGTATAACATAGAAATTTCGCAAAATTAGAGGTTTAGGACGAAGAGTACGGAAACACGTTGAACAAATCATAATTCTGTGGTGATTTAAAACATATGTTCGTAAACGTAGTCGTCAATGGCAGTTTTTTGGGTGAAAAGTATGAAGTTTCAGTATATTACGGCAATATTGACATAAAACATAGAAATTTCGCAAAATTTTCGAATAAAGGCTTCGGACGAAAAACATGGCAACTCGTGGAACAAATCATTCTTTTGTGCTGATTTTGTACATATATTGGTAAACTTGGTCGTTAATGGCAGTTTTTCGAATGAAAAGTCTGAAATTTAAGTATATTAGGAAAAACGTTGACGTTAAACCTAGAAATTTCGCAAAATTTGAGGTTTGTGACGAAAAACATGGAAACACGTTGAACAAATCATAATTCTGTGGTGATTTTAAATATATGGTCATTTTTCGGGTAAAAAGTATGAAGTTTCAGTATATTAACGACAATATTGACATAAAACATAGAAATTTCACAAAATAAGAGGTTTAGGATGAATAACACGGAAACTTGTGGAACAAATCATAATTCTGTGATGATTTTGTACATATATTCGTAAACTTGGTCGTCAATGGCAGTTTTTCGAGTGAAAAGTATGAAGTTTCAGTGCATTATTGAAAATATAATTTGTATAATAAAGAAATTTCGCAGAATTAGAGGTTTGTGACGAAAAATACGGAAACACGTAGAACAAATCATAATTCTGTTGGGATTCTGTACATAAATTTGTAAACTTGGTTATTAATGGCACTTTTTCAATAAAAAGTATGAAGTTTCAGTATATTACTACAATATTCATGTAAAACATGGACATTTCGCAAAATAAGAAGGTTTGGAACGAAAAACACCGAAACACGTGGAATAAATCATATTTTTGTGGTGATTTTGTACATATATTCGTAAACTTGGTCTTTAGTGGCAGTTTTTTGAGTGAAAAGTATGAAGTTTCAGTATGTTATGGAAAATGTTGACGTTATTCCTATAAATTTCGCAAAATTTGAGGTTTGGAACGAGAAACACGGAAACACGTTTAAAAAATCATAATTGTGTAGTGATTTTGTACATATATTCGTAAACTTAGTCGTCAATACCAGTTTTTTGAGTGAAAGGTATGAAGTTTCACATTATATTACGACAATATTGACGTCAAACATAGAAATTTCACAAAATAAGGGGTTTAGGATGAAGAACACGAAAACACCTGGAAAAATACATATTTCTGTGATCATTTGGTATGTATATTCGTAAACTTGCTCGGCAATGGTGATTTTTTAAGTGAAAAGTATGAAGTTTCAGTATATATTATGGAAATATTGACGTTAAACCTAGAAATTTCGCAAAATTTGAGGTTTGGGACAAAAAACATGGAAACACGTTGAACAAATCATAATTCTGTGGTGATTTTAAATATATGGTCGATTTTCGGGTGAAAAGTATGGAGTTTCAGTATATTACGACAATATTGACATAAAACATAGAAATTTCACAAAATAAGAGGTTTAGGATGAAGAACACGGAAACTTGTGGAACAAATCATAATTCTGTGATGATTTTGTACATATATTCGTAAACTTGGTCGTCAATGGCAGTTTTTTGAGTGAAAAGTATGAAGTTACAGTGCATTATTGAAAATATAATATGATATTTATGTGCTCGTATAGTAAAGAAATTTCGCAAAATTAGAGGTTTGGGACGAAAAATACGAAAACACGTAGAACAAATCATAATAATGTTGGGATTCTGTACATAAATTCGTTAACTTGGTGGGTAATGGCAGTGTTGGAAGTAAAAAGTATAAAGTTTCAGTTTATTACGACAATATTGATGTAAGACATAGGAATTTCGCATAATTAGAGGTTTGGAACGAAAAACACGGAAACACGTGGAATAAATCATATTTTTGTGGTGATTTTGTACATACATTCGTAAACTTGGTCTTTAGTGGCAGTTTTTTGAGTGAAAAGTATGAAGTTTCAGTATGTTATGGAAAATGTTGACGTTATTCCTATAAATTTCGCAAAATTTGAGGTTTGGAACGAGAAACACGGAAACACGTTTAAAAAATCATAATTGTGTGGTGATTTTGTACATATATTCGTAAACTTAGTCGTCAATACCAGTTTTTTGAGTGAAAGGTATGAAGTTTCACATTATATTACGACAATATTGACGTCAAACATAGAAATTTCACAAAATAAGGGGTTTAGGATGAAGAACACGAAAACACCTGGAAAAATACATATTTCTGTGATCATTTGGTATGTATATTCGTAAACTTGCTCGGCAATGGTGATTTTTTAAGTGAAAAGTATGAAGTTTCAGTATATATTATGGAAATATTGACGTTAAACCTAGAAATTTCGCAAAATTTGAGGTTTGGGACAAAAAACATGGAAACGCGTTGAATAATTCTGTGGTGATTTTAAATATATGGTCGATTTTCGGGTGAAAAGTATAGAGTTTCAGTATATTACGACAATATTGACATAAAACATAGAAATTTCACAAAATAAGAGGTTTAGGATGAAGAACACGGAAACTTGTGGAACAAATCATAATTCTGTGATGATTTTGTACATATATTCGTAAACTTGGTCGTCAATGGCAGTTTTTTGAGTGAAAAGTATGAAGTTACAGTGCATTATTGAAAATATAATATGATATTTATGTGCTCGTATAGTAAAGAAATTTCGCAAAATTAGAGGTTTGGGACGAAAAATACGAAAACACGTAGAACAAATCATAATTATGTTGGGATTCTGTACATAAATTCGTTAACTTGGTGGGTAATGGCAGTGTTGGAAGTAAAAAGTATAAAGTTTCAGTTTATTACGACAATATTGATGTAAGACATAGGAATTTCGCATAATTAGAGGTTTGGAACGAAAAACACGGAAACACTTGGAACAAATCATAATTTGGTGGTGATTTTGTACATTAACTTGGTCGTTAATGGCAGTTTTTCAAGTAAAAAAGGTGCAGTTTCAGTATATTACGACAATATTGACGTAAAAAAAAGAAATTTCGCAACAATTGAGGTTTGGAATTAAAAACACGGAAACCCCTGTAATAAATCATAATTTCGTTCTGATTTTGTACATATATTCGTAAACTTGGTTGTCAATGGCAGTTTTTTGAGTGAAAAGTATGAAGTTTCAGAGTATTATGGAAAATGTTGACGTTAAACCTAGAAATTTTGCAAAATTAGAAAATTAGGACGAAAATCATGGCAACTCGTGGATCAAATCATAATTTTGTGCTGTATTGTACATATATTCGTAAACTTGGTCTTCAATGGCAGTTTTGTTAGTGAAAAGTATGAAGTTTCAATATATTATGGAAAATGTTAACGGTATACCTAGAAATTTCACAAAATATCAGTTTTGGGACGAAAAACACGGAAACACGTTGAATAAATCATAATAAGGTGGTGATTTTGTACATATATTCGTAAACTTAGTCGACAATTCCAGTTTTTTTTAATTTTCAGTATTTTACGACAATATTGACGGCAAACATATAAATTTCACAAAATAAGAGGTTTAGGATAAAGAACACGGAAACACGTGGAAGAAAACATAATTTTGTGGTGATTTGTACATATATTCATAAACTTGGTCGTTTTTGGCAGATTTTCGAGTGAAAAGTATGAAATTTCAGTGCAATATTGAAAATATAATATGATATTTATGTATAACATAGAAATTTCGCAAAATTAGAGGTTTAGGACGAAGAGTACGGAAACACGTTGAACAAATCATAATTCTGTGGTGATTTTAAACATATGTTCGTAAACGTAGTCGTCAATGGCAGTTTTTTGGGTTAAAAGTATGAAGTTTCAGTATATTACGGCAATATTGACATAAAACAGAAATTTCGCAAAATTTTCGAATAAAGGCTTCGGACGAAAAACATGGCAACTCGTGGAACTAATCATTCTTTTGTGCTGATTTTGTACATATATTGGTAAACTTGGTCGTTAATGGCAGTTTTTCTAATGAAAAGTCTGAAATTTAAGTATATTAGGAAAAACGTTGACGTTATATCTAGAAATTTCGCAAAATTTGAGGTTTGTGACGAAAAACATGGAAACACGTTGAACAAATCATAATTTTGTGGTGATTTTAAATATATGGTCGTTTTTCCGGTGAAAAGTATGAAGTTTCAGTATATTTCGACAATATTGACATAAAACATAAAAATTTCACAAAATAAGAGGTTTAGGATGAATAACACGGAAACTTGTGGAACAAATCATAATTCTGTGATGATTTTGTACATATATTCGTAAACTTGGTCGTCAATGGCAGTTTTTCGAGTGAAAAGTATGAAGTTTCAGTGCATTATTGAAAATATAATATGTAAAATAAAGAAATTTCGCAGAATTACAGGTTCGGGACGAAAAATACGGAAACACGTAGAACAAATCATAATTCTGTTGGGATTCTGTACATAAATTTGTAAACTTGGTTATTAATGGCACTTTTTCAATAAAAAGTATGAAGTTTCAGTATATTACTACAATATTCATGTAAAACATAGACATTTCGCAAAATAAGAAGGTTTGGAACGAAAAACACAGAAACACGTGGAATAAATCATATTTTTATGGTGATTTTGTACATACATTCGTAAACTTGGTCTTTAGTGGCAGTTTTTTGAGTGAAAAGTATGAAGTTTCAGTATGTTATGGAAAATGTTGACGTTATTCCTATAAATTTCGCAAAATTTGAGGTTTGGAACGAGAAACACGGAAACACGTTTAAAAAATCATAATTGTGTGGTGATTTTGTACATATATTCGTAAACTTAGTCGTCAATACCAGTTTTTTGAGTGAAAGGTATGAAGTTTCACATTATATTACGACAATATTGACGTCAAACATAGAAATTTCACAAAATAAGGGGTTTAGGATGAAGAACACGAAAACACCTGGAAAAATACATATTTCTGTGATCATTTGGTATGTATATTCGTAAACTAGCTCGGCAATGGTGATTTTTTAAGTGAAAAGTATGAAGTTTCAGTATATATTATGGAAATATTGACTTTAAACCTAGAAATTTCGCAAAATTTGAGGTTTGGGACGAAAAACATGGAAACACGTTGAACAAATCATAATTCTGTGGTGATTTTAAATATATGGTCGATTTTCGGGTGAAAAGTATGGAGTTTCAGTATATTACGACAATATTGACATAAAACATAGAAATTTCACAAAATAAGAGGTTTAGGATGAAGAACACGGAAAAATCATAATTCTGTGATGATTTTGTACATATATTCGTAAACTTGGTCGTCAATGGCAGTTTTTTGAGTGAAAAGTATGAAGTTACAGTGCATTATTGAAAATATAATATGATATTTATGTGCTCGTATAGTAAAGAAATTTCGCAAAATTAGAGGTTTGGGACGAAAAATACGAAAACACGTAGAACAAATCATAATTATGTTGGGATTCTGTACATAAATTCGTAAACTTGGTGGGTAATGGCAGTGTTGGAAGTAAAAAGTATAAAGTTTCAGTTTATTACGACAATATTGATGTAAGACATAGGAATTTCGCATAATTAGAGGTTTGGAACGAAAAACACGGAAACACTTGGAACAAATCATAATTTTGTGGTGATTTTGTACATAAACTTGGTCGTTAATGGCAGTTTTTCAAGTAAAAAAGGTGCAGTTTCAGTATATTACGACAATATTGACGTAAAAAAAAGAAATTTCGCAACAATTGAGGTTTGGAATTAAAAACACGGAAACCCCTGTAATAAATCATAATTTTGTTCTGATTTTGTACATATATTCGTAAACTTGGTTGTCAATGGCAGTTTTTTGAGTGAAAAGTATGAAGTTTCAGAGTATTTTGGAAAATGTTGACGTTAAACCTAGAAATTTTGCAAAATTAGAGGATTAGGACGAAAATCATGGCAACTCGTGGATCAAATCATAATTTTGTGCTGATTTTGTACATATATTGGTCTTCAATGGCAGTTTTGTTAGTGAAAAGTATGAAGTTTCAATATATTATGGAAAATGTTAACGGTATACCTAGAAATTATACAAAATATCAGTTTTGGGACGAAAAACACGTAAACACGTTGAATAAATCATAATAAGGTGGTGATTTTGTACATATATTCGTAAACTTAGTCGACAATTCCAGTTTTTTTTTAATTTTTGGTATATTACGACAATATTGACGGCAAACATATAAATTTCACAAAATAAGAGGTTTAGGATAAAGAACACGGAAACACGTGGAAGAAAACATAATTTTGTGGTGGTTTGTACATATATTCGTAAACTTGGTCGTTTTTGGCAGATTTTCGAGTGAAAAGTATGAAATTTCAGTGCAATATTGAAAATATAATATGATATTTATGTATAACATAGAAATTTCGCAAAATTAGAGGTTTAGGACGAAGAGTACGGAAACACGTTGAACAAATCATAATTCTGTGGTGATTTTAAACATATGTTCGTAAACGTAGTCGTCAATGGCAGTTTTTTGGGTTAAAAGTATGAATTTTCAGTATATTACGGCAATATTGACATAAAACAGAAATTTCGCAAAATTTTCGAATAAAGGCTTCGGACGAAAAACATGGCAACTCGTGGAACAAATCATTCTTTTGTGCTGATTTTGTACATATATTGGTAAACTTGGTCGTTAATGGCAGTTTTTCTAATGAAAAGTCTGAAATTTAAGTATATTAGGAAAAACGTTGACGTTATATCTAGAAATTTCGCAAAATTTGAGGTTTGTGACGAAAAACATGGAAACACGTTGAACAAATCATAATTTTGTGGTGATTTTAAATATATGGTCGTTTGTCCGGTGAAAAGTATGAAGTTTCAGTATATTTCGACAATATTGACATAAAACATAGAAATTTCACAAAATAAGAGGTTTAGGATGAATAACACGGAAACTTGTGGAACAAATCATAATTCTGTGATGATTTTGTACATATATTCGTAAACTTGGTCGTCAATGGCAGTTTTTCGAGTGAAAAGTATGAAGTTTCAGTGCATTATTGAAAATATAATATGTAAAATAAAGAAATTTCGCAGAATTACAGGTTTGGGACGAAAAATACGGAAACACGTAGAACAAATCATAATTCTGTTGGGATTCTGTACATAAATTTGTAAACTTGGTTGTTAATGGCACTTTTTCAATAAAAAGTATGAAGTTTCAGTATATTACTACAATATTCATGTAAAACATAGACATTTCGCAAAATAAGAAGGTTTGGAACGAAAAACACAGAAACACGTGGAACAAATCATAATTTTGTGGTGATTTTGTACATACATTCGTAAACTTGGTCTTTAATGGCAGTTTTTTGAGTGAAAAGTATGAAGTTTCAGTATGTTATGGAAAATGTTGACGTTATTCCTAAGAATTTCGCAAAATTTGAGGTTTGGAACGAGAAACACGGAAACACGTTTAAAAAATCATAATTGTGTGGTGATTTTGTACATATATTCGTAAACTTAGTCGTAAATACCAGTTTTTTGAGTGAAAGGTATGAAGTTTCACATTATATTACGACAATATTGACGTCAAACATAGAAATTTCACAAAATAAGGGGTTTAGGAGGAAGAACACGAAAACACCTGGAAAAATACATATTTCTGTGATGATTTGGTATGTATATTCGTAAACTTGCTCGGCAATGGTGATTTTTTAAGTGAAAAGTATGAAGTTTCAGTATATATTATGGAAATATTGACGTTAAACCTAGAAATTTCGCAAAATTTGAGGTTTGGGACGAAAAACATGAAAACAGGTTGAACAAATCATAATTCTGGGGTGATTTTAAATATATGGTCGTTTTTCGGGTGAAAAGTATGAAGTGTCAGTATATTACGACAATATTGACATAAAACATAGAAATTTCACAAAATAAGAGGTTTAGGATGAAGAACACGGAAACTTGTGGAACAAATCATAATTCTGTGATGATTTTGTACATATATTCGTAAACTTGGTCGTCAATGGCAGTTTTTCGAGTGAAAAGTATGAAGTTTCAGTGCATTATTGAAAATATAATATGTTTAATAAAGAAATTTCGCAGAATTAGAGGTTTGGGACGAAAAATACGGAAACACGTAGAACAAGTCATAATTCTGTTGGGATTCTGTACATAAATTTGTAAACTTGGTTGTTAATGGCACTTTTTGAATAAAAAGTATGAAGTTTCAGTATATTACTACAATATTCATGTAAAACATAGACATTTCGCAAAATAAGAACTTGGAACGAAAAACACAGAAACACGTGAAACAAATCATAATTTTGTGGTGATTTTGTACATACATTCGTAAACTTGGTCGTCAATGGCAGTTTTTTGAGTGAAAAGTATGAAGTTTCAATATGTTATGGAAAATGTTGACGTTATTCCTATAAATTTCGCAAAATTTGAGGTTTGGGACGAGAAACACGGAAACACGTTTAAAAAATCATAATTGTGTGGTGATTTTGTACATATATTCGTAAACTTAGTCGTCAATACCAGTTTTTTGAGTGAAGGGTATGAAGTTTCACATTATATTACGACAATATTGACGTCAAACATAGAAATTTCACAAAATAAGGGGTTTAGGATGAAGAACACGAAAACACGTGGAAAAATACATATTTATGTGATGATTTGGTATGTATATTCGTAAACTTGCTCGGCAATGGTGATTTTTTAAGTGAAAAGTGTGAAGTTTCAGTATATATTATGGAAATATTGACGTTAAACCTAGAAATTTCGCAAAATTTGAGGTAAAGGACAAAAAAACAAAGAGACACGTTGAACAAATCATAATTCTGTGGTGATTTTGTACATATATTTGTTAACTTAGTCGTCAATGGCAGTTTTTTAAGTGAAAAGTATGAAGTTTCAGTATATTACGACAAAATTGACGCTTAACCTAGAAATTTCGCCAAATTTGAGGTTTAGGACGAAAAAACAGGGAGACACGTTGAACAAATCAAAATTATGTGATGAGTTTGTACATACGAGTATATTCGTAAACTTGGTCGTTAATGGCAGTTTTTCGAGTGAAAATATGAAGTTTGATTATATTACGACAATATTGACGTAAAACACACAAATTTCGCAAAATAAGAGGTTTGGAACAAAAAACACGGAAACACGTGGAACAAATCATAATTTTGTGGTGATTTTGTACATTTATTTTGTACATATATTCAACTTGGTTGTGAATGGCAGTTTTTCGCGTGAAAAGTATAAAGTTTTAGTATATTATGGAAAATGTTGACGTTAAACCTAGAAATTTCACAAAATTTGAGGTTTGTGACGAAAAACACGGAAAAACGTTGAACAACTTATGAGTTGTGTTAAGTTAAGAATTATGAATATGTTAAGATAATTATAGTTAATTATAGTTATGTTAAGAATAGTTAATTATAGTTATGTTAAGAATCATGATTCTGTTGTGATTTTGTACATATACTCGTAAATTTAGTCGTCAATGGTAGTTTTTCAAGTGAAAAGTATGAAGTTTCAGTGTATTACGACAATATTGACGTAAAACATAGAAATTTCGAAAAGTTAGAGGTTTAGGATGAAAAGCATGGAAAATGTAAAACAAATCATAATTCTGATGGGGTTTTATACATATATTCGTAAAGTTGGTCGACAATTGCAAATTTTCGAGTGAAAAGATCGAATTTTCTGTATTTGACTATAAAATATTCATACTCATTTCGCAGGTTTGGACATTTTAAATCACAATTAAAGTTAATGCGTTTCTTCTACACTTCTTCCTTGATTTATTATGATTCCAGTATTTTTTTTACTAACAATTGGTTTTTTTGTAGTCAAAAGTAATAAAATTCATTCAATGTTTAATTTCGCAAAATATACGGACGTAAAACATAGAAATTTAACAAAATTAGAGGCTTCGAACGAAAAACACGGAAACACGTTGAACAAATCATAATTCTGTGGTGATTTTCTATATTTATTCGTAAACTTGTTCGTCAATGGTAGTTTTTCGAGTGAAAAGTATGAAGTTTCAGTATATTATGGAAAATGTTTACGTTAAACCTAGCAAATTTCGCAAAACTTGAGTTTTGGGACGAGAAACACACAATTCATAATTATGTGATGATTTGATATGTACTCGTACTTTCGTAAACTTGGTCGTCAATGGCACTTTTTGAGAGAAAAGAACGAAGTTTCAATATTTGGCTAAGAAATATCTATACACATTTTGAATTTTTTGACGTTTTATGTCACAATTAAAGTAAATGATATAAACAATATTTTGTTTTGATTCATTATATAGTAATTCCAGCATTTTTGTAGGAAAAATTGGTTAATTCTTAGTCAAATGTAAAATAAACTTTATTTAAAGTGTAAAATACTGACATTCAATATAGGAATTTCGTAAAATTTGAGGTTAATGACGAAAATATGTGGAATGATTCTGTCGTGATTTTGAAAATATATCTGTAAACTTTGTCGTCAATAGCAGTTTTTCGAGAGAAAAGTATGAAGTTTCAGTAAATTATGAAAAATATTGACGTGAAATATAGAAATTCTTCAAAATTAGAGGTTTGGGACAATAAACAAGGAAACACGTGGAACAAATTATAATTTTGTGGTGATTTTGTATATATATTCGTAAACATGATCGTCAATTGCAATTTTTCGAATGAAAAGTACAAAGTTTCAATAAAGTATGGAAAATATTGTTGTAAAACAGAAATTTAGAAATGATAGAGGCTTAGGACAAAAAACAAGTGGAATAAATCATAATTCTGTGATGATTTGGTACTGTGGTGATTTTGTCAACATATTCATAAACTGGGTCGTCAATGGAAGTATTTTGAGTGAAAAGTATGAAGTTTCAGTATATTATGGAAAATATTGACGTGAAACATAAAAAAATCGTCAAATTAGAGGTTTTGGACGAAAAACACGTTGAACAAATAATGAGCATGTCGTGATTTTGAATATACGGAGTATATTCGTAAACTTGGTCGTCAATGGCATTTTTCGAGCGAAAAGTATGAAGTTTTAGTATATTATGGATTGACGTAAAACATAGAAATTTCGCAAAATTAGAGGTTTGGGACGGAAAACACGATAACACGTTGAACAAATAATGTTTCTGTACTGATTTTGAACACATACTCATAAACTTGGTCGTCAATGGCCGTTTTTCGAGTGAAATGTATGAAATTTCAGTATATTAGTAAGAATTGTTCGCACATATTTAGCAGGTTTTGATGTTTAATATCACAATTAATGTCAATTCGTTTCTTTTATATTGATTCGTTATAATTCTAGCATTTTTGAACGAAAAGTTGGTATTTCGTTAGTCAAAAGTAATAAAATTTAACTATACTTGAAAATGTAGTCGCAAAATACTGAGATTTTGCAAAATTAGAGGTTTTCGTCGAAAAACACGAATACACGTTGAACAAATAATAGTTATGTGGGGATTTTGTACATGTATTCGTAAACTTGGTCGTTAATTGCAGGTTTTTGAGGGAAACGTGTGAAATTTCTCTCTATTTTTGACAAATGTCCACACATGTTTAGGAGGTTTTTTACGTATTATGCCATAATTAACGTCAATGCGTTTCTACTACACTTTTGTCTTGATTTATTATAATTCTAGCATTTTTGTAAAAAATCTTGGTGTTTTGTAAGTGAAAAGTATTAAAATTAATTTACACTTGACCGTCCTAAAAAGATTGTAACATTCTGATTTGGTGGACATCTTATTTTTTTAATATTACCTCCTTATTTCAGGACCAGTTATTTGATTGCTTTCCCAATTCATGACATTAAACACGGGAGAATCGTTACGCATGGATTTAATATGGTTCCAAAATAGCTTTTGTTTACGTACCATTCGACATTCTAAGTTGTTTATGAAGTCCTTATAAGCCGTGCGAATGTTATGTTTGAGCTGAGCGTGAGAACTTTTGAACGCATCGTAGTCACTCAGACGACAAGAATGTTTCCATTTTCGGTGAAGAGAATCTTTAAGTCTAATGTTCCTAACAATTTCACTTGTGAACCACCTCGAACATTGTTAAACTTACGCAACTCTTTAGGTTTTGCGGGAAAGCACTCATCTAATATAACATACAATAAACATGTTGATACAAATATGGTACCGTCTCATTCACGTCCAAAATTGAAAATAAGGGAGTCCAGTTAATATCCCTTGTCTTCAGATATATGGAACGGAAATCCCCTTTTTTAAGTCGCCATTTTTCGAGCACTGGATAGTAAAAACTTTTGAAGATGCATAAATGTTATCCTTGATCAAGAAGTCTGTGAGACCGAATTCTAGTGCTGGGTGATGAAGACCTTCAGATACGAGATGAAAATGGGAGTGTTGCATTTTGGTGCTAATATTTGAATATATTAAATCTAGAAGCCTGTCGTTAACATTATGGATGTTACTAAATCGTTACAAACTGAAGGCGGTTGAATCACACAAAAGTTCATTTTTAATCCCATATGCCCTATTGCGTTATTTTAGTTAAGACCGCTAAGAATTACTACTTTTCTGTCTCGTATGTAATTTACGTGAGCTAAAATATTGGCACAGAAGTGCGAGTACTTCTCTTCAGTTGTTTGGGGGATAATAAACAATGCATACAAATATTATAAAAAAACTTTTTGCAGTAATTTTGACCCAGATATCTTGATTACCCGTTTCTAGGAATGACACTCATTTAGCAAGAACCGAATCAGAGTTTCTCAATCCAAGTAACAAGCCACATCGAAATACTATCAGGAAGCTCCCGGCTATAGACAGAGGCGCCCAACCACGTCTCGGTAAGTGCAATCAGAGAGTGATTGGAAGCAGCAACATTGTTGTAAAAATCTATTGTCTTTATATACGAGTATGTTACTACACTACTCCTAAAGCCGAATGTGTTACTATCACGTATCGGAAGATTAACAAAGATTTCTTTCTGGCTCGTCTTCTCTTGGTAAGTTTTCTGTGGTTTTTTCTTAGCAAACATGTTTTTCTTAAAATATGCAGTTGTGAGTAAGTACCTTATGTAATAATCGCAGACGCTGTCTTCCTATTCTTAACTTTTTGATCTGGTAATAATAGTGAGCTCGACTCCTGAATCAAAACACCTCAGAGGAGAGTCTGATCTCTAAATGATGCCACATGAATTGTCTTTTTATTATTACCTTTTATAAACAATAAATATGTTCGCCTGAAAATGTATAAATAAGACACATATGCAAGTCTGTATTGAGGAAACATGGTTAATATATGTGGGTAGACTATTTATTCGAACTGGTTGAACATTTGGAAATAAATAGGGTGAAGACTATTTATATACGGTACAAGAAAGGGCATGAAGGGCATTTCTGATCGCCAAACCTGATAGGTTGAGCTTTCGGTAATCTCGAAAGCAAGGAATTTATGACGTGGTTTTAAAGTGTGCTTTTGTTGGAGTTCAATAGCGCTTAACCCAAAGAAAATTTTAGCTGTCTAACAAAATCTCGTTGAAATTAAATTTATTTCATGAATAATAAATATTTTTTATAACCCCATTGCAATAAACTTACGTTCGATATAATCATAATATGATTGTCGGAGTCCGTGGTCTAACGGTTAATATTTATAAACGGACGCCTTAGATTTGATTATTGATGGAATAACTTCTTAATTTGTTTTACTTTTAGACCGTTTTATATTAAAAATCATGTTTTTTTGTTGCTTATATGATACGTATCATCAATTTTTATAGTAATTTTAAGTATTAAAAAAAAAGAGAATTATTAAATTTTATGACTAACTAAAGGCTGCCACACATTAAACCTACTGATTGTCTTGGAAGTTTAATTTGCTTGCCATCGAAACTTTAGGTTTGATCTGTCAAGACTGTATGCTTGCTGAAATGGAACAGTTTGAACACAATGCATCTATTCTAGCACAGAAATTTTCTTGATCACGAGGGATAGAGTATCAAGTATGTTGACTTCCATGGTGGCGTCGGTAAGACGCCTGCCTTCCAGCTCAGCTACCTACATTTTTTTTAAAACAGCTTAATTCTGATTTTACTTCAGGCAATACACCAGGTTATATTGCATAAAACAAAAGTGCCAAAACGGCTTAATTCTGATTTTACTTCAGGCAATACACCAGGTTATATTGCATAAAACAAAAGTGCCAAAACGGCTTAATTCTGATTTTACTTCAGGCAATACACCAGGTTATATTGCATAAAACAAAAGTGCCAAAACGGCTTAATTCTGATTTTACTTCAGGCAATACACCAGGTTATATTGCATAAAACAAAAGTGCCAAAACGGCTTAATTCTGATTTTACTTCAGGCAATACACCAGGTTATATTGCATAAAACAAAAGTGCCAAAACGGCTTAATTCTGATTTTACTTCAGGCAATACACCAGGTTATATTGCATAAAACAAAAGTGCCAAAACGGCTTAATTCTGATTTTACTTCAGGCAATACACCAGGTTATATTGCATAAAACAAAAGTGCCAAAACGGCTTAATTCTGATTTTACTTCAGGCAATACACCAGGTTATATTGCATAAAACAAAAGTGCTGTTGAACCAAAAATGTTAAAAATGTAATGATATAAACAACTATTTAATTATCTACGACATTCCATTAAACACAATTAAAATGCCCCAGATATATATTCAAAAATATAATTTAAAATGATGATTTTGTTACAGTTTTCAAGCATAAAATCAGGGAACTTTTTTTTTAAGAAAAAAACTGGTCTAATGCTTGCTACTAACATTAAATTTGACACAATTTTAATGCAAAAAGTTTTATTAAATGTCGAGAGAACGAACATTTTAACTTCTTAGGGCAAAGAGGAGAATATTTGATGAAGTATGTTTTTATAGTGACAATTAAGAAGTTACTCAGGAATTTGCATACTTTTAAGTTTAATACGAAGACGAGACGAAATATTATATAAATAAAAAGTAAAATAAATATTACACAACAAAATTTAAAAAATTAAATAAATGTATATGTTTATATAGCTATGACTGAAAAAAATATATAAAGCTTTGATTACAAAACTCCAAAAGAAGACAAATTATAAAGAAAGCGATTGATCGGATATACGATTATGTTTAAGATAATTAATAATGACACATGCTGTCAATGTGTTGCCCGAAGACTTCAGGAGATCCCAAAAGTACACAAATCATCTACCATATAAGTGACTGTGATACTATGTTCTTCCCTTGAGTAGGGCAGTGAGGTTATATGCTTTTATGTTCTTGAAAACTATCTGAAATACTGTCGTGCTTCCCTCGATATTCCTTGATGAGTTCCGTTCCGCCCATCCCTGCACTCTACAATTCGATGAAAAATAATCATTATTAAGTGAAGTCCTGTTGCATCTTTTACTTGACCAATCCAAAGCATTGGGGCTTTTCAGTGACCATAAGCTTAATCAAACTGTCTACTTGGCCACGAGAAATGTGTCCAAATAATTAGAGCAATCGTCATAGGCATATATTGCAGACAATCTATCGGTGACTTTTAGTTCCCAAGAATGGAGGCATGAGCTAGCTTCGCTGTACATGGAATTCATAACACCCCTTCTCCAGCACCACATTTCAAAATTATCTCTTCTACGTCGTTCACTAGCTCTCCACATCTGCGCACGGTACATAAATATTGAGAGGACAAGATATTCAACCAGACACATTTTCGTCGATATGGTGATCATTTATTTCTTCCATATCCTCAGTCTCGCATTTTCCATTGTTGGTAATACTGGAGCCCAAGTTAACAAAATCAGTTAGCCCTTCTCGACCATGATTCACATTATTTTATGGCTGTTTGTTACTGCAGTATTTTTTTTATCATCAACTTGGTTTCAGAACTATTGATTTGAAATACAGTAGTATTAATTTCTTTCCAAGCTTTTAATGTGTTGTGTTTTACCTGTTTATGTAAGCTTTCAAAAGTAACAGCCTATTTTTTCTGAAAAAGTAAGCTTTAATAATAACCTATTTTCTAATATGTTTTGAGGAAATCGTATACAATTGTACTGTTTATTAACATTTTTGTAGTTCAACTCAACGAATAAAAATATCAGGACCGTTTTCAAATAGTTAACATGCTTGTTCACAATGCTCCATGGTTACAAATTCTAAGTTATTTCATACTTTCTTCCTAGTACCGTGCATTAATTTTAAGGTATAATAAATTGTAAAGATATGCATATCTATGATAAATTGACCTATGTTCATAAATATTCATAACCAATAAAAGATTATAGCACATTAAATGTGAAATTTACATTAAATTTGGAATCCCTTGCCAATAGAAACGATGAATTTATCGAAGAAGGCTGTGTACTAGCTGACGTGCAAATAAATTGTACTCAATAAATATAAATGTCATTAATTAATACACATAAATGTTATTCGGTGTTAGAATGAACTTAAGATATTTGACAATAGCAACGAATTACCTATCCCCGTCGTTTCTTCAATTAAAATGTATTTTATTCAACCGATTTGAAGAAAACTGGCTTCAGAGACCACATGATATCTATTAAACCCCTTTTAAATTTTGTTTAATATTTTAACTACCCTATTCCGGTCTGCTTGTCTCCTCACTACTATGAAATTTTACACAAAAATCTAATTAAATATCGATACGTTATAAATTTGCTACCAACTTCTGTCTACTTCAAAAACAAATTGAAATTGGTCCCTGAAAACTATTTACTCTCATTGCAAATTTCAAAGTAAGTTTGACGTTCTCATTGAACTTCAATTCGAGAGGGAATTTGGAGAAAGGTTACAATTATACAAAAACAGGTCACATAAACGTTCAAGCAAGTTAGTATAAACATCACGCACAAAAAAACTCTGTGATCAATTGGTTTCAAGCACTCAAAAATGAATTACTTTCTCGAAGGCTGTGGGATAATATTAGACAAATATTTGTTTTAGATTTTTTTTCACACTTCACTTTACTTTTTTCAATATTAGAGCTGCTTCAGTATATAAGAAATAAATGTACTTTCTTATTATATTCAAAAGAAAGAATTATTTTATTGAAAACGAAGTATGTCTTTCTAAAAGCATATTTTTCTTATGATTTATGTTGTAAAAATATTTAATAACGTCCTTTCTAAATTGTAGATCGTCTCCATGGAATTCATTTAGTGTATGACAGTTTAGAGCGACGCCTGTTTAAATTGTTGCAGAATTCATTGTAAATCGCTTTTTTTCATGAAACCTTAAGTATCGTAATGATATTAACTGTTGATTGCACTTAAACTATGCCAATATTGATTCCTTTTATTGTGTTTGAATGCATCCGTATTTTTCACATGAATGTCAGGAGTGACGCTAGGTTTTGTCAAGAGCTTCTCGTCTGCCTTTAGACAGTGCCACAGTATGTTATAACGATGGATACAGTTTGGATATTTTTTGCAGCTTACTTCATTCCAAACATTCTGAATGTATTTTATGAGGGTAATATGGGAGTATTTATGAGGATAATAGTTAAGTGTTTTTTTACGTTCATCGTTTATCCCAATTTCTCGAGCTATTTTTTATCAGTGCATTTTGAGGACATACCAAAATAATTAGTTTTCGGTGCTTGATGTTTTAGACAATTGCAAAGAAAAACGCGATATAAATAAAAAAAAACAATGTTTGATAGCGATGGAGTAAAAGATCACGTGTGTCAAATGCGGTTAGAAAATCTATAATGGTGATTCGGCACTCGAAGATGATGTCAGCTCTGCCCGATTACCACTGATGGTGATTAAATCGAAGCTTTGATCGAGACTTACTGACGTTATATGACATGAAATATTGCTAAAATACTGAAAATATTATAAAAAACAATCTCCAAGCATTGGTGAAGCTTGATTGTGTCACGATGTTTGAAGCTTGATTATGTAAATCGTTACGAAAAAAAAATGTAATGATTCGGGTCTCTGTAATAGATAATCTCACTGCATTAGCGTAACGAAAACTAAACATTCTTGAACGAATAATAATGAGGAAAGAAGAATGAATTGTCTTTAAAAATATCGAGTGGTTGATGTCGTGGGGCAAGCAAGGTTAGTTACCTTTAATTATCCTTAAGTCTTCATTCGAAAAAAGGTTATGCTATGTATCTGGTGGAATTGGATAAAAATTGCCTACTACGAATTGCTTCCATACAAGACGATGAATTCGAAAAAAACTAAATTCTCACAATTAGACCAATTGAAGGCATCAATTGACTAAAAGTATTCAGTAATAACTAATAGGAATGATGTCATATTTCACCAGGACATCTCCAGACCTCAATTATCTTTGTAAACCTGACAAAATTAGTACAACTCGGTTGAGATTTTTACTCCCCCCAACATTTTTCTCCACCTAACACCCCCTGATAACCACTTATTCGATCTATTCTAACTAGAAGTGTTTATAGCAAAAGCAGACTAAGTGCCCATTTGATTGATTGGTCTGACAAAATAAACAAAAGGGAGCATTTTACAGGATGTTCTACATAAAACATACGGATCCACTTATATGGCAGTCCAGAAATCACCCAAACCAAAAAATATAGTAGACAAGAAACCAGAAAATGTATTATAAAATAAATATTTTTTTTGTTGATTACCAAGTCATTCCATGCATATTCATATTTTTTAAATAAATATGTTGTATTCATTTTTGTTACTTTGACCTTAATATCATATTAATTTTCTTACTTCACGAGACAGTAACATATATTGATAATAATTTTGAGGTTAAACCTGTTTGATTCAAACAAATTTCTTTAAAGCATTAAATCCGCCAGATTTCTTAACATGCAAGTGCTTAATAAAATATTATTAAAGTTGCAAAATCTAAATGACAATAAAACTGCCATTCAAATAAAGCAGCTTTATTTTTAATAACAATTGAGTTCAAGTATTAAAAATGAAACATAAAAAATAGGGAAGAATTTACTCTTTAGAGAAAAAATAAAGTTAAAAAAGTGTGGTAAACTATAGAAACAGAGATTTATATCTTTAAAAATGCTTTTTAACGCTCTAAATTTGGTGCCCATAGAAAACAAGTGGAATTTTATGTTGACGAGCGTCAAGATAAAGTCATTGAGTGTTTCAAAAATATTTTAGAGCTGCTTTAGGGTTGACTGATGATAATCTTAACAACAATGCGATTATCTTTAAAGCGCTGCTTAAGGATACTGGCACGAAATATCTTGTGAAAAATTAAATAATTCATGAATTTTATTCTACGTACTTAAATAAATTTTGAAAAATAAATGTGGTATCAAGTGTTTTCGAAAAATAAACTGAATTGCAATACAAATTATTCCTTAGGTTGTTTCTTCCGAATGAAACAAGTTCAACAATTTTACATCAGACTAAAGTTATAATATAATATAAACAAAAAGGATGCTACTAACAACGGCAATATTTTATCTCATTTCTTTTAGATTTAACATCTCCTTTAGAATACAACTTCCTGACTAATAAATATTGTGATTACAATCAAAGTTTTTCTCTTTTTTTAATATGATTTTTTCTCTCTTTCAGATCAGCTTCTTGGGCGTCACCCATTTACACTACCACTATATTTTTGAAATCGTCTCCCTAACCATGAGAATTATCTACAACAAACTTAGAAACTCGTCAATTTATCAAAAATTATCTATCTTCATAAGTTGCCTAACACAGAGTAATTTTCACGTCTTGTACTCGAGCATTAAATCTCAAAAGTATTATCTCTTTAGTTGATATTTGACTTTCGAGCCTATGTCTCTATAAGAAGGATTTTACGATCCATAAACCTTAACTTTAATTTTATATCGTTAAAATTGAAAGATAAACCGCAGGGTACAAGTATACTATATAATAATGATTTAAAAAATCAATACATTTTGTAGATAAAGATAAACGTATCACTAGGCAAGGTCTGTGATAAAGTGATCTTATATAATAATCCTCACATTTCAAATATTTGTTCTAAATACCAAAACATTCAGACTTGGCATTCATACCCTAAAAAACGCTTAAATCCTAAGCTTTGATATACACAATTCTAACTGAATCATAATCTAACAAAACTACATAAAAATCATGTCCAAAAAATGATCACACATTTAATATTTGAATAAGTTCTTTCCTTAAACACCTACGATTAAATGGAAATCTCTGAAAACTCTACACTCCTCGCTCTCATCCTATCAAATACCTTTATTTGTCTTATGTAGACGGGGCTGGTTATCGTTTTTTTTTTCAAATCTTTTCTAGTTTCAAAATAAAACCGATATTCATATTTTATGATTTTTTTTTCAAAATAAAATTTCTCTGGGACCCGCCAGAAAAAGAGTCTGGGAAAGCTTGATGTAACGACTTGCTTGTTTGTTAAATAAGGACATAGCAATTTTCCTATTCAAATTATTATTTTGATTTCAGTGTATCATTACACTTATATTACTAGCAAAGTGTTTACACTGAAGTAGGTTGCCTAACAAAGTCGTTGACCACTTCAGTCATTTGGGAGGTAATTTATCATATATTCTGCTTGTGATCTTCTTGCATACACTGATTTTTGTATAGCCAATACTTTCGGATAACTTGGGCAAGACTTGACCGAAAATCAACGTCGTGCAACATGAACGTGAAACTAATAATGGCTCAATAAAATGAGTAAAGGGTTTTGATCTCCCCAAAAAGCTATAAATCAGGCTATACAACAATGTGAAAAATGGAAAGAGATCGACCATCTTATCTTTCTTGATAAGAAATGTTGAAGATTTTATGAAAATTTAAATAATAATCGAGAAAGTTAAATAAATTTTAATATCTTTCTTTGTGAAGCATGTAAAACCTCATTATCTAGTTATTGTCTGTGATGATATATTTCCTGCAATTTTATCCCCTGAATTAAAGCACAAAAGTTTTAATTATCATAAGCAGAAAGTAAACGTACTTTAAGAGTTTTCCTTTTGTAGTCGAGTAAGTTTGTGGCATTTTCAATTGTCTTTTTATCTAACATATTATGCTTATTTCAAATATCCAAACACTTTTCTGCTATAAAATTTGATTGTTATTATCAAAGAACAAATGTATAAATTAACGTTACATTTCCTATAAGGTTTGTTTTGTTTATGATAAATATTATAAAATCGTTCACATCGCCAAAAATTTAGATGATCTGGTTTAAAAAACGTCGTTTAATTTAATAAAATAAACAAAATATGTAAAAAGTTATAATATTTAAAAATAAAAACAATCATCAAAACACATTTATTTGAAATTTGAACAAAGAAATATATAACAATGATGTATTATATTTGACCGATTTAATCAATAATATATTGTATAACTATATACGAAATTAATTATATAACTTGAGCATTCTAATAATAGTTTTCTCTTGAAGGAATTAAGGAACACAAGAAAACTCAACTTATTCTAATTTTCAAAGGTAAGTTCTGCATGTACGAGGCATATCCAGAAAACCTTTTTTCACCCATGTGCAGCTTCAGGGTGGTAAAGAGATAGTAATCTGAAGGTGCTAGGTCAGGGAAATAAGCAAAATGGTTCAAAACATCCCATTTAAACGAGGCGAGCAGTTCCTTCAAGGCGTTGGCCGTGTGTGGTCTGGCATTGTCGTGCAGCAGGCAGACTCCCTTTGTCAGCATGCCTCTCCTCTTGTTCTGAATCGCCCTCCGCAATTTTTTTAGGGTCTTACAGTATCTTGCAGAGTTGATGGTCTCCCCTTGAGGCATATATTCAATTAAAATTATGCCTTGACAGTCCCAAAACACGGAATGCCATGATTTTCTTGGCTGAAATTGTGGTTTTGAACTTTTTGGCGGAGGGTGAAGAGGTGTGACGCCACTGTTGAGACTGCCTGATGGCTTCAGGCGTGTAGTGTGCAGCCCAAGTTTCATCTCCAGTAACGATGGAGCGGAGAAATTCATCTCCATGGAGTTTGCAGCGCCTCAAAAACTCTTGCCCGGCCTCCACTCGATTCAACTTGGCGGGAGATTCGATTGACATTTTTCACGAAACGTGTTGTCGCGTCGATACTTCTCAACGTACTGACCTCGAACCGGTCTCGTTGCGGAGGGGAAGGGTCAGGCTACACGGAAGTGTAGCCATCATGTCGAAAATAAAATCCATCCGGTCGTGAGAGCCTCAGTACACTTACTTTCTGGATACGCCTAGTAGTTTGAAAGAGCAATCTTTGAGGGCGTTGCCTCACATATTTATTCAGAATGCACAAATCCCCACTTTTAAGGTACGGATGGGTTTAAAGCTTTAAAGCTTGCACATTGCTCAACAACATGTAGCAGAAGTAGGAAAAATAAAATAACACAATTGTTATTATAGTGCTCTTTGTTGTTATTATTCAGCATGCCTACATCGTGTGGCACAACAATAGCTAGTGCCCATCGAAGCAGAAGATTGTGCACCGGTTTGGATTAGAAGCACGCTGAAAATCTTAAATTATACCCAACTCAATAAGGGCAGTCCCTGGATATTTAAAATCAACTCCTTTGACATGACTTCCGGTTCTAGCAAACCTGGTCCTTTTTCCGACTCTCCTAAAATACTGATAACCTTTCTGGATCAAGGGGCAATGATTGTCAAACTTATCAAATACCTGACGAAAACCAAATAATCGATCTATGGTAAAAAATCTCTAATTTTCAAGTAAGCTTATCGTGGTTCTCAAAGGATTTGATCTATCACATGTGGATTGGGATCCCCTGAAATTTTTAATATGGGTTTGCAGTGGACATGTCTGGAATAGGTGGGATTTCATTTAATTTTATTATGTTTACGTAGAATGGTCCAGACTGGCGGCCATGTCGTGGAAGAGAATCCAATTATCATATGTGTATATGCATTTCCAGGAGGATTGGAAAAGATTCATCGAGTTACTCAAGGCTTTATCATGAATCGGAAACCGGAATATCTGACTCTGGGAGGAACACGATACGAGATAAGAATTGTAAATAAGTCTTGTTTGTTACCATGAGCATAGTACAGCTAATTTCAGTTTAAACCAACTGTCATTAATGGTTGACTTACGTCAATTCGCATATATATATTGTTATATGAACGGATTGTTATCCACAATTCACAAACGCAGAGATTATTTTCCAATTTAAACAGTCATTTATGTTTCTTTCAAGTATTAGGTGTTAACATAAGTTGTGTCCGCTTTTTTCCAAATTAAAAAATGAGCACCAAAAGTAAAACAAAATTGTAAAGGTTATACGTCATTCGAAAGGAAATTTTCTGTTATATAAGATATTGTATTTGTTTTTACGTTATATATATTATTTTATTTGATTACAAGCCTTCAAAATGGAACGTCAAGTATACGAAAGTAAGCATTTTCGATACCTTCTTCTGTTTGTGTTCAATCAAGGGAATAAAGCTGCCAAAACTGCTCGCGATATTTGCGAAGTGTACGGTGAAGATACTATGAATGAAAGGACAGCTCGTCGATGGTTTTTACGTTTCAAAAACGGTAATTTTGACCTGAAAGACATGGAGCGTTCCGGACGACCAGTGGACTTCGATCAGGACCGCTTAAACCATATTATTCATGAAGATCCCCTTCAAACATTTTTCATCACCATTTTCAAACCATTTTTCATCACCAGTAATGATGCGGTAAAGGAACATTTGCTTGTGGCCATGCGTAGCTCGATGACGCGCGAATAAACCAGCAGAAATTGTCGAACGTTGATTTTTGTTGTTTTCACTCAAAACATGTGGAACCCAAGCGCCGAACATCTGGACTTTCCCATTGATTTAAGTTGGCGGCATACGCTACAATTCATCTGCTCATTTAACTACAATTCATCTGCTCAGCCAATTCGACGGTGGTTTGAAGGGGATCTTCATGAATAATATGGTTTAAGCGGTCCTCATCGCAGTCCACTGGTCGTCCGGAACGTTCCATGTCTTTTAGGTCAAAATTACCGTCTTTAACACGCAAAAACCATCGAAGAGCTGTTTTTTCATTCAAAACATCTTCATCATACACTTCGCAAATATTGCGAGCAGCTTTGGCAGCTTTATTCCCTCGATTGAACGCGAACAGAAGGAGGTGTCGAAAATGCTCACTTTCGTCTACTTGACATTCCATTTTGAAGTCTTGTAATAAAATAATATATATAACGTAAAAGCAAACACAATATCTTGTAGAGCAGAAAATTTTCTATCGAATGACGTATAACCTTTACCATTTTATTTTACTTTTGGTGCTCATTTTTAAATAAAAAAAAAACAGACACAACTTATGTTAACACCAAATAGTTTAGTTCCAAGTCTATATTGGGTGTTAACATAAGTTGTTTTAATCAATATTTGAATTTGGAATCCACAAATTATTTTTCATCAAATTCTGATAATTATGATTCAAAGAATACAAGTTATTTTTAAGGATCTCTCAAGCATCAAATTTACAAGAACATAAATTAAGGTAGTTTGAAATTTATGGAAAATGGTTTCGATTATATCTAAATGAAACGATCCATTATATAATACCTTATAATATATTATTGACCTCAATGACTTTGTAATAAAATGCTTGATGCAGATTCTGAGTTCGGGTGTTCAATTCCCTTTAGGCTTAAAAGTAAACAATAATATTGGAAAGTTGTGAATCAGGTTAGTTATGAACTTGGTCAATCATCGTTAGTAAAAATAGGGTCTTGATTAAAAGGGTTATTGGAAAGGTTCCCCTCAGCGTCGATCATACTATGGTAACTACGATTGCTCAGTTTTTGTTAAATGTTTGGATATTGGACTATAAGGATTGTAATGCGCAAATTATGACTCTGGCCTGTCATGATCAAATCCACTTTCGCCTGTGCGAGGTGAACCCTACATAGCCGTACTTTATCGAAATTGAGGTAACCAACTCTTTCGCAGGTGTGGTGCGATGTACTGATAAGGACGATGAGAACATGCTCATGGACCTGGAAATTCATAAGTCAAAAGCAAGTTAATGATTATAGCCAACAGTAACAAACTGTCACCAAATAATGTGAACCATGTTCAAGAAGTGGTAACTGACATTATTTATTTAATCTGCAGTATTACGTACAACAGAAAATGTAAAGCTGAGAGAAAAAGACAACTGGATCAACGAAGAATGCTATGTCAAAGTTGGATAATATATGAAAGAACTGGACCATCACTATCAGGACGAAAATGCGTGTCGTTAAGTCTCGTCTTCGCAATATTTATGTATAACGCGAAGACTTAGACTCTTGAGAGCGAGCGAGAGTTGTATTGTAGAATAAATGCATTTGATATGTGGTGCTAGATTTTTTAAGGGCGGTTAGAGTGAAAGGCGTTTATGATAGCACTTTATCAGTTTATAGTTCTTGAATATGATTTTTGTTGAATATTTTCGTACCTTAACGTCCCTACGAATGAATATTAAATAATGCTCCTTTCTAATTTCATTTTATTTTTCATTTAAAGAAGAAACATGTCCATTTTCTTTGATGCTGAGTTCAAAAGACTCGTAACCAAGAAAGAAATAACAAAACATGTTTCGAAAACTGAGCTTTTTATTGTCTTAGGTTAGATATTCTATTATCTAAGGAAGATCGTTTTTTTTTTAAATAACAATGTTATTTCAAATAAAGGTTTAAAAACTACACACGTCATGTGAAATGAAATAAAAATTAAATTAAGTAAACCGTGTTAAAGAAATGGATTTTAAGAAAGTGCTCTTAATTTCTCCGAAGCCTGGGGGAAATTTAGAATTATTTCCCTTAATGATGGCTCATTCTGGAGTTTTATTTTCGAACATGCAGGAATGGAAAGAAAAAAAACGATTTTCTAAAAATAACTGCAACCTGACCGGTTATATAAACATGTATTATATAAATATTTGTCGATTAATATCCGACTAAGTCATAAAAAATTCAACCTTTTTCTAAGCTTGAGTCTATTATTCATAAACATTTATTCATTTTAATAGAACTTTATTAATAAAAAAAAAACTAAAACTCGTTGTTCAATATTATTTTTAAAATCGCTATTTTCAAACAAAATGTTTTTTATTAGAGAGGTTAAACAAACATGAACAATGTACCTTATTGAGAAAATGAGAAATAAAACAAATTATTCAAAAAGCATTTTTTGTTTTTTTTTATAAATTTCTGTGATATAAAATATTTATTAGAGCTAAAAAAGGGTTCTTCATTTATGTATATGGTACATACTCAAAAAGCTTTTTATTCAGGAAATTTTAATCATATTTACCAGGCCCATTAAAACTGTGAGTAAAAAAAGAAAAGAAAGACTCATGTGCTTGTGACCAGCTTTAAGAATATCAAACAAGGGTTATATTGATATCGAATATTTTATATTCTCTTTGCCCTCTTCCCCCGTAAGAGATTCATATTAAATATGATGATGCAAAAGCTGCTGAATAGTTTTTTTTAAATATTATTTGCAAAAAAATATTAAGACACGTCTTTGTGAAATCTAAAACTTTGAGAAAATTGTAGATATTTAGCGTTCACCTCCATCTCACGAATCCTACAACACAGCTTCCTCTATCATCTTCTTGAATTAGTTGTTCAGTGTCCTTGTGTCTTTTATCAGATTAACCAAAACAGTTTACACATTTTTATACATTTTTGAGGTGCATGACCTTATGGTAACGCTCTGGACTTCCGTGAGAAAAGTCGATGGTTCAAACCTCGCACTTTGTTACTTCCCTAGAATGACAAAGGGATTTTTTCCGCCTAGTATTCGGGGTATAAGGATACCTACGACTTCAGGCATATCTATTTTTTGGAAAAACCATGCCGGTGAATTCCGATCGTCTCACTTTGGTGTGCCACCGGATCCAGTATAACAGTGTAGCCGGTGAATTTGCTGATGTGCAACGGCTCACTCAACTTACTCCACGGCATAACTCCGCTTACCAATAATTAAATCGACATTGGGACGGCGATTGGATCGTCGACTACGAGGCCCAGCAACGACGAATAATTTCGATGAAATAAAAGTTGAATGTTTAAATAAGAACAACAAAAAAAAACACATGAAATGTGTAAATGAAAGGATAATGTAAATATAATATATCTCCAAAAACTGTGAATATAAAATGTTTATGTAAAGGTCAAATTATATGAAACATATAAATTTTTTAATCATTCAATTTAGAAAAAAAAAACAGTTCGAAGAAATAGAAGCGAAAATATTTCAAGAAATCGATACTATTTCAATGACACATTTTATATACAAAATATTTTAATTATGTGAATTATATGAAAGTTAAATAAATAATTAAAAAAATTATGCGATAAAATTCCACACAATATTTGATCCTTTTTTCATAAACATGGTACAAATTGGTTATAAATGATAACATTAATGTTTAAAAATGACTCGAAAAAGATGAGTAAATCAATTTGAATATTTGGGGTCCAGATTAGATTCCCAATAGTACCCTAAAAAGGGTAATCAAGTCTGTCATGTTTTCAATTAAGCCCTTACAACATTTTCGATAGTTTGAAAAAAAATAACTTCATGTTAATTAGTGAATAAAAGTGAATAGAGATTATCGTTAGATGACAAACACCATTGAAATCCAGATAAGTTATTCAAAAGTGTCACGCTTTTCAACCGGGGGTGTAAAAATATCCAGCCTTGTCAAAAGAAGGACAAAACTGAAAGATTACAACGTCAAATCTCCTTGCCTTAAAAATGTTAGACATCCTGAAAAGTTTAATTAAACTCTAGAATGATAAGGTAGATAACTTGAAAGAATTTGCTAAGCTAAATTTTGACAAGAATTTTAATCCTTTTGAGAGAAACGTTCAACTCATTTTATTTGCATTTGAAATAATTTAATATGATTAGTACCAAGATAATATTCATCAAATTTTAATTTATTTCATTTCAAAATTATGTTTTTCCGTACCTAAAAATATTTAATGAAAATATTGTATTTACACAGTAAAACATAATGTGAAAGACAATTCAATAAGTTAAATCGTTGAAAGAATTAAAAAAAAATACATACGAGTATACTCCATCATGTCATTTCCCTGTTGAAGTAGACAGCAGAGAAGACATATTGATATACTTTTATATCGCGATACATATCATTAGCCTCCTCTAAGATCCATACGACTTATATAATTTTTCTGACTTTTATATATTCTTCTCTCAAATAGCACTCATTTGATCAAATTATACTTTTATTGGTTTTCGACTCACATTTATACTGTATATTCATTTTGATAGTATTTCTTTATTCATTCGTTCGTTGTACATGCCCAAACAGTCCAAGAGTGTTTTTTTTATTTATACACCAACCTTTAGTTCATATTCATCATTAATCATGTTATTCCGTATTTTATCATAGATTGTTACTATACTCGTATGTATTCTCCTCAATGCCTACATTTCAAAAGCATTTCTTCGGACCATTTTAGTTTTTTACCACATCGACGTTTCAATCCCATATCTCAAAGTCGGTATTCAAATATTATTACGGATTATCATTTTAACAGATTTCGATACTTTTTTGATGAAATAATATAGAAATCAATAAAATTTAGATGAAATAAAGTAGATTTTTTTTTAATTGTTATTTTTTTAATTATATTGCTAGGTGAGTAATGTTGGTCTAAAAATCGACACTGTTTCATACAAAACATCATGATGTTTTGTATGTTTTGTACGAAACATCATAAAAACATCATGATGCTTTAAACAATGTCGTGTGTATAAAAGATTTATTAAATTTATTTTTATGTGCAATTACCAAACTTATAAAGATTTACAAAAAAAAAACGTCTGAACTTTTTAACACCAAAATTATTTCGGGGAAAACATTGGATTTCTCCCTAGCAGTCTAAAATGTAACATGTTACTGAAAGAGATGAAGACAGTTTAGACAAGTTGGAAGTGTCTGGAAGCGTTGATGGTCGGTGAGCAAGGATGGTCACTAGCAAAATGTATTGACCAAATCAAAGATATGACTAGTTCTCATTGAGTGGTGCACTTAGGACCGGGAGAATTAGAAACGAATCATCTGCTCAATTCCAGATAAGTTCCTGCTCAGACCCCGGAGGCTCACCTATTAATAAAGCAATATTAATATTGTTTGATTTGTTCTTCTTTATAATCAATAATATAGTACAAATAACATTATCTTTTTAAAACATTTATCATTCAAGACAATATTCATTGTAAATATTCAAGTTACTTTTTCATACGTTTCAATTGAATGATGTATAATAAAATGTTCAATCTTTTAGATAAGCATAACGTGTTTCATTCTTGTTTTTTCCTTTCTCTTCCCCATCAATTCCTTTTTGCTTTGATTTATGATATTTTACTTTAAATATTATTCACAATTTCGTGGAGATGAATAATAATTTAAATATTTTTTGCGGTCAAGTAACTGTCTTTATTTAATTTTGTCTGAATGATTGGAAGATATAGCCACCTAACAATAAGCTAGCCGGATTGTTTTTACTGTGAAGTATTAAATAAATAAATTACGTGTTAAATTTAATTAACAACAATCCTTTTTTTTAATATGAAATCATAACTATTAAAATATCAACATACTTTGATAATTAGTATTATTATATAACAAGTAATTTTAATTAAGTGATCAAACTTTAACCCATTAACGCCCAAAAGAAAACTACATGTGAAAATTATTTTTTATTGTTATTTATTACAACATTGTGAACACTTAATACTATTAGAAAAGAAAAATTTAAATAAACACTTATATTTTAGAAAATAAAGGGCTGTACACGGCTGTGTACAGTGGGCGGTTTAAGAGTGAAATTGTCCAAAACACGGTCGCTCAACACACAACGTTTTCTTACAGAGTCCGCATCGCCAGCGACCTCGGTTGTGGCAAATAACACAACGCAATGGGTTTTCTATGCGTTCGGGGTTGTGACCATTATTTTTTTGCTCCAATCCAAGTATTTTTGACGATGTCGGATGACTTTTCGTTTTTATGTGTCGTATGTACCCTCGGGCAATCGTCCGTCTGAACAATAATTGGTCCATACATGTCACCTGTCCAGTCTTGCTGAGTAACACATGTAGTCGCCAAGCATTAGAAATAGCCATATCTAGTAAGTAGGTAAAGATTACCCACCACCATTTTTTTCCTCTTATGGACACTCGGTAAAGACTGATGGACTGATCCATTTGGTCGACGCCACCCATTCCTCTGTTGTAATTTATAAACAGTCTTGGGACATTGACTTCCACTTTTTGCTTTTGAACCTTGCACCATCTTCTCACTTTTCCCAGAGGCTCTATACTGTCAAAATTGGATCCCATTGTAACAACATTATTATCTTTCCAGCGTACAATTGTAATTTCATTTTTTGTGTCAAATCGGTAGTCATACTCTGCTCTAGGTCGCTTTTTCATTACCTTCACAGTGGTAAGTGGACAATTCTTAGTTCTATTCTCTCGCATTGTGCCTGTGGCCCTGTAGCCTAAGAGTCGCAAATCATGCAACAACTGATAATTTGTAAAAAAGTTATCGAAGTACACAATATGTTCATTTGGTACAATTGGCATCTTTGCCAGCAGAGATTTTACGACTCTCGCGCCGAGAGGATCAGCAGAAACTTCTGTAGATGACTTGCCGCAATAAATGTCAAATGTGTAGCAGTAGCCATCAGAACTTGTTGCTGCCCAATTCCGATAGCCAAACCTCACAGGTTTTCCCATTATGAATTGTTTGGCTGAATGACGGCCAAAATATTTAATCATGGACTCATCTACAGACAAATTTTTATGAAAAACTCCCCACTGGCACGAGTTTCTCTGAATGAGATTACACAATGGTCTCACTTTGAACATTTTATCATTCGAATTTTCAACTAGAGAATTGTCTGCAAAGTGTAGGTTTCTTTTTATTTCCAAAAACCTATTACGTGACATGCAATTTGCAACCAATGGAATGCCAAGATCTTCATCCAAACTCCAATAAGCACGTTCGGTAGGTAATTCGTGATATCCAGTCAATATCAATATGCCCAAAAAAGATTTCAAGTCCTCACAATTAATTTCAAAATTATGTCGATTATTTTGACCAGCGTACAAAACACTATTTTGTGTTATCAAGTTCATAACCTCTTCATCAAAGAATTTTTCAAACAACATTGTAGGGTTGTGGTCTTTTATGGATTCTACAACAGTCTTTTGTCTGCTCTGAATGGCATCGGTAATGTTATGTGTTGTATTATACTATATATAGGTGAAGTTTTTCTCCACTTAGGTGCGTCTTGACTTTTAACTCGTTTTGAAGATCTTATATAATTAGAAAGCGGCTCATCATCACTGTAGTCCCAGTCCGAAATATCATGGCCAGGACGACGTGGAATTACTTGCACTGTACCTGGCACATCTTTTGGAAGATTAGAGGACGTCAAATCATCGTCATTCCCTTCTTCTTCGTCACTCAGGACATCAGGATTTGGTGGAATCAATACTATATCGTATTCGACTTCATCGTTTTCATCGGACATTATTGATTCAAGGGCTTCTTCGAGTCTTGTATAGGTATTATGGCTTGTGAAAACACGACGGGCCGCCATTTTAAAAATTTTAAGGATTTCAGGATTCGACAATTATAGTTATCGGGTTATCAAATATATGTGTTATCGAATTATGCCTTTAGCACACTGCAGGGTATGAACTGAGCAAGAAACAAAAGCGAACTGAATATGATCTGCTTCCACGAGTCATTAACATTTTTACAGTCAGATGCCCATTGTACACGCTTGTGTACAGGGCAATAAAATATAACCCAGCACACCACAAAAAATTTTTTTCGTTGCAGTAATAAAATCACGCGTTATAATAGAGTCTAACTATACCTAATAATAAAAAAACAAGAGAAAATATTTTATTATTTATAATAAAAACGTTAAAAACATCTTACGAAAAAAATCTTATTTCATATCCATATTGCGATGATAAACCAATGATATTTATTTACGCATTATTGCCAAATTTTATTTTTTTATAGTTAACTACTATTTTATAGTTTCGAAATAAGTAATTACTTCCATAATAATCATATAAAGAAAACACCAATTCGCGCTTTGAACAGGTGTACACAAGCGTGTACGGCGGGCGTTAATGGGTTAATCAAATCGAAATTTTATTTTGAAAAAAAATTTACTTATTACAAAAAATAAATAACCACTAATGAGACAACCTCAAAAGTATTTAATAATAACAATAAATTTTATGTCCTCATTTACAAATTACTTATGTGCACCTTTGACGTCAACGCCGAAGTATTCCTTAATTTCTGAACAATAAAGAAAATCATCCCTTAATAAGAATGTTTTAGAGCTTAAAATATTTGAGAACTAAAAAGGAAAACTAATTTCACGTCCTGAATTTTTTTTGTGGTGTTTGGTTTCAGCATCAAATGCCTTCAGTTTGAAAACAACGCCAGTGATTCTCGTATTGCGAAGGGAGATGGACGTTTCGTTCGATACAGATATTTCCCGCGCGGTAAAACTTTTCATTTTATTCATCTGATTTTTCTTACTGCAAACTTTGCTTTTAAGAGATAAATTGGTTTATGAAATGTTAATATAAAGTTCGTGAAGTTTATTGAATTGTATTGAAAAACTTGATATTGTGTGTTACTTGTAATTGTAATATAATCAAAATTAAATAAATTTAGTGGTAATTATCTGTGGATTTAAAAAAACAAACGTAAGTAATTCTTTTTATTTAAATTTATCATATTTAATATTTAATTTAAAAAAAATCGCAATGTAAATTTTTATTACCAAGGTACCGGAAAAGTTAATATACAGTTTTACTCTAAACAAATATCATCAATAAAACATCCAATTTACAAAAATTTTACTATATTTATTAAATAGTAAAAATGAATAGTTTAAAATGTTTATGATTTTTTTTTCTTTTTGTCCAATGCTTAATTTAAAAAAATATATTTATTGTTTCAGCAAGTATTATTTTTTTATATATAAACTTATTTGAAAGTATATATTACAGACAAAATGTTCTCAAAAAAACATTGTGGTAATCGAGAGGCAATAAGATATCCATTAGGTTAAGAAATTGAAAAGGACGAGAACTTCGTATCTATAATGAATATCTTTAAAACTTGAAACTTTTATTGAAATAAGTGAAGAAAAAAGGTTCTCTCCAAAAAAAAAAAGGGAAGGATGATGAAGGGTATAAAAATCGATATACGAGTATGTAGGATATTTATGTTATGTAGAGGTAACCTTGAAAGTCCTCGATTTTTTAAATAAATTACCTCGGTTTTCATGTGGAATTTTGGATATGATTTATATTCAAACATTAGGCGAAAGGACATAAGTCCTTTGGGTATATCCTTGGCAGTGATATTAAAAGTGGGAATCAGCTTCTATGATTTTGTGTCATATATAACATACTATATGTATATTAATGCAATGAAAGTCAAGTTTTTATTTAAAATCTACGATCAAACAAAAAATATTTCAATAATTTAAATACAATTGTAAAATAAGTGAACAATTTTTTTCAAAAAAGCTTTATGTTGGTTCTAAAATATATTATACCAACCCAAAATTACAAAAATATTTGAAAGGATTGCAGAGAAGATATTTTCTGGGCGCATTTATATAAATAAATATATACATATGTGGGGTAAACAGGGTGTGGGCTGAAAAACATCTGGTGTCCCCGTGGCTGGACTCTCCCTATATCGGTGCGGTGTATCTTGGCCGAGGGGATGTTATTAGATGAGCCCAGACCTTTCGATAGCTTCTGTTTTTTAATGTCTTCTCTTTTTAATGTGTTCTTGAAATGTGTCTAAATGTATTATGTACATACTATGTTGCTATCAATAAATCTGTATTTATTTATTTATTTATATTTGGCTTTTTTGAAGAAAAAAAACCATGGCTGCGCTGTGTAACACTTAAATAATAAAAAAAGTATTTCTACGTTGTAAATGTCTCAAATATACATCTAATAAATCAGCTATCCTCTTATGCATTGTTTATAACTTTGGTTTTTACAAAATATCATTTAAAATTGACAAACGTTTTGAAAAGTACGGAAATAGAAAATCATCGAGTACAAGTATATGACAATGGTAAAAATCCTCCATTTTGTAAATAAAGATAACCACTTCACTAGGCATATCATGTGACGAAGCTGCTGAATTTCTTTATTACGAATGCTGTATATTTCTCCTAAACAATGAAATAAAACTCATCTGTAACATTTATATTCAGGATATTCATCCTACCATACAGTTATTATTTTATAGACAAATGCCCACACATTATTAGTAAATTAGATGTAAGTTTATTTTTGGTCACTGTTTGAGCGTATAAATTATATATAATACGAGTATAATTAGGTATAAATTATAAGTATTTTTTTCTGTAAGAACGGTATAAATAAATATGTTTTTTCTGTATGCACATATGAAAATAATGAAAAATTACTGTTTCTTTCCTTAAACTCAGAAACTGGTTTGCGTGGTGGCTTCTTTATTCGTCACATCGCATGATTTTGAATTATCGCAGTTTTGTTTCATTGACTGAATAACATTTCTTACTTTATAGAATATGATGTAAGGCTTATACCAATTGCCTCTTTTAATAGATCATTTTATCTCGTGGGCGAGCTCTTTCAACTTCTTTGTTCGTAGTCACCGTTGAACATCACCAGTTTTAAAATGTTCATAACCAAAATATTTAAGAGTTGACAGAATGCTGTCTGCAAAAAACTTAAAGTTAATTAAGTACATAATTGTTTCTTACTTACTTAATTTATTGTCTTCTTTAGTTCGACTATATTAAAAGATCACAAAAACTGTTTTCTTTTAATATTTTTGTTAAGATCACTCTCAAATGCATTATCTAGATCACCACTTGTCATCCATGTTCTTCTTGGGGTAGACAAAGAAAACATATTTCCATTTTACTTTATTGTGGCACATATATATTTATTTATTTATTTATTTATTTATTTTTTACACATGACAAGAAATATACACAATTTGAGAAAAAACAACAGGTAATTTGATTTGGACATATAATTTTAATGGATCTGGGTTTGTTGCCTTTCATTTGTCGTATCCCCAGTAAACTAGGCTTTTGCCTGTATCTCACTGAGGATATTTAGCATGAAAAAATAAATCGATACTTCTTTCCGATCTTTGATAACACAAAAAGCCCCGTTGCACGCTCTCATCAACCTGACAAACAGTGACACTCAACTACAACTGGAAACACCCTGCGAAACTCAACTCCTCACACATTATCGCTCCAGAAAGACCAAAAATATTCATCCCACAATATACTGCACACAATCATAAGAATAAAAATCAAAACAAATTCAAAACAAAAAAAAGAAAAACACACAGAAACACAAATACAATAACAACCAAAATTAAAACAATAATAAGAGACCCACACTCACGAGCTCACATAAATCCTTTCCACTCGTCATTCATCCTGAAAGCCCAAGTACTCAAAATCCTGTCGCAATAACAACCACGCTCCGATCGACTGTCTAAATGGTTTTCCTACCTTTACTTTTATTGAAGTCGGCACGCCATTGTATGTAATGGGAGCCAAATAAGCATATTGCCTTTGGGCAAAAGAAATTATATTGCGCTACTACGTTCATACACCTCGACATTCATACTATACTATTTTACAAAGGCTTTTAAAATTTTCTTTCCACACAATTGATTAATTTAGTCGAAGTGCCAATGATGATGGTACGTGATGATTGAAAACAATATGTGGTAATTCCAAGCCTTTTGAAACTTTCAATATGCTTCTTGTTGCTTTGTAAGAGTTCACCTTTGTTGTATATAATAAAACAAAGATTGAAACATGGCCCCATTCCACGTATTTAAGAAACGCTGATTAATTATCAGCCATTGATTTTAATACTTCTTCACTATTTCCAGAAACTCTGTTGTTAGAAACTTTATGATTGTTCGGTGGATTAATCAATAAGGATTGTGTTTTTCTTATTTAAATTAGCTTTTACAATTCATTGCTTATATAATAAGGAGTAAAAGTTAGTCACTATTTTGAAGTACATTAAACTCAGCAGACTAAAAGTTGTTTTAATATATTTTATTTATAGTGTACGGTATACGGTTACATTTGGTATTTCTAACGGGATTTCCCCTTTACAGACATTAATGGTAAAGTTTTGTATGGTTATTAAAAAGTAGCATACATACCAATACACCATTTTCCTGTCAGGGTACGTAGAGAAGAAATATCGCCAGGTTTCCCTATCGCGATAAACATAATCACTTTCTTTACATGCATATACTTTCTCATTCCTAAAAAAATTAAGAATTGCAGGATTTGTATACATGCATATACAAATCCTGCAATTCTTAATTTTTTTATTTCCTTCTTTCAAAATATCATTCTCTGAAACCAACCGAACACTTTTTTGTTTTTCTTCCTCCACACATTCTGTTCACGTTTGCACTGTATGCATTGTATGTTTGTTTTGTTAGTCTTTATTCGTATATTCGTTTAGTATAAAATAAATCACTATACTTATAGGCTATTTTTCTTCGAGAATTATTATTCAAATAATCTATTACTTTCCGAGTAAATTACAATTCCAAAGCAATGCAATGTACGAAATGAAAGTCTTCCGAAACAGAAGCTCTTATCTTGCTATGGTTGAAATAACAATTAGTTAAGCTAAGATAAATGTACAAGCAAACATAGAAATGATCTCCATTAATTTGGTATTACAATATCACGGATGAATTGATTAGAGTGGATTAGTCCTCACAACATTCTACCCTGTCGGTATGCTCTGGATTATCAGGGCTGGCATTAGCTGGGTTGTAGAATAACCAGTGCAAAAAATATTAGATGTTTTAAAAAAACATTTCAAATAATTATTTATAAAAATTAGGAATATTCGCTGCCTCAGCTTATCCGCAACCCAACTAATGTGACCCCGGATAGTCAAAATCTATCGTAAGTATAATAGAGTGTTCATCCAACTGAATAAATAATCCAGAGTCGCATTTTCTCCAACAAAATTCAGGATTGGATCGCTAAGTTTAATTGTGTATAATACAATACAATCTGGTGGGTTTATTGCCATCCAACATTTTTTCCCAATACTAGAGATATATTAATACTTTAAGATTCAAATCAAAATCAAGACAACTTTCCCAGTGTCCGGTTGGTTTTTGACAGATTCTTATTTTTGTAAAAGGTTTGCTAAACATTTTGAATATTGTAATGAAAATTAGTATATTTATTAAAAATACTTGATAGATATATTTTAGATATTTAAGCATGCTAATTATTCCAAAACAATCCTTTGTGGAGAGTTACATCACATTATTTACACATTTACCAGGTCTCACTTTTCTTCTTATGCTTAACACATACCTTAATTCTGCAGAGTTTTTCTTTGTTGTCAGTTGATGGAATACACATAAGCACATGTTTAAACAGGTTTTTTGATAACCTGTTTGAAGGATTCTGCAAATTTCTTATTTTGTTTGGTCCCGGAGACTGTCATTGGTCTCTAGATTCGTAGATCAAAATCTTGAATATCTGACACTTAACTGCACACTCATGACACTACGTCAGAATCTCGATCATACATTCATTCAAGCATATTATTATTTAATTATTTAGCGTGTGTCCATGTTTTTAAAAATACATTTAAAAGATGCCAGTTACATGTCCAAGAGGTTATTGATCCCGTGAAAATACGGAACCGGAACTCAACGCAAATCTAGTTTATAACGTTAAATTATGGGATCGGGATATAAAAGGTTAACTAGATACTCTTCAAGTAGTCTTAAGTCCTTTAAAAACGTAACAAATGACCTCCGAATCCGCAACGTCCGGATTTGGAAACATATGCATTACCATGGTCATGACATACTATGGAGGTGCATCATAAATATTCACTTTTCAATGAACTACTGGAGTAACAATCGATTTCTTCTTAAGCAAGTGTATGTTAAAAGAAATTGAAACTGTCATTTATATTGGGATTAAAATAATTCCAACCTTACGTTATTAAAAAGGCGTTAGAATTTTTTTTTTATTTATACCATATAATGTACTTTTTTTCCAATACCACTGAATTTTTTTTCAGAAGTTTTGTTTTTAAAACGATATAACGCAGTGGAGGAGAATACTTCTTTGTCCCTTTTAATTGGTTTTCCATGAAAATCAGATTTGTGTTTAGAAATTAAAAAAATAAATGCAAAGGAACTCAGCTGGGGATATTATTAGATTCTTGGAAACCACAGGTGCGGCAACATTTTTTATTTCATTTTACATTTGATACAGGTTTAAACTTATTTCATCAAATAACAAGGAAAAAAATAAATGTAAAAATCTTAATATACACATAGTATGTATGATACACATATACAAAAGGAACAATATTACCCATACCTCCCTGTAAAGTGACTCTATTATACCTACAAAGCTACAAACTCAATTTGTCCACCGAGATGTGGAAGATATTGGTATTGGAAACTTCATTCAAAATGGGTCATTCCGTGTGTGAGTAGTGATGTTCTTAAGAGTTCAGTTCGTGCATATGGCACCGAAAACAACCTTAATTCGCGATGGCGTCAATATTTGAATGGTTGAATTGAAATAGGCACTAAGTACCAAAATAACTAAGTATGCAGTTTCATTCTATATGACATATAGAACGAAACTGCATACTTAGGTTTTTTTGTTTTTTTTTGGTACTTAGTGCCTATTTTAATTCAACCATTCATTTGTCCGGAACATTAAATAAAAGTCTGTGAATCAAAATAAGTATTGAAATAATCTCAAGCCTTTAATCATAGTATAAATAGGTCAACCCTCGTACGGCTGTCGAATACTTGGATTCTCTCCGAAAGTAATTCGAAATTTGAATCTCGGTAGGGATACTGAACTAATTTTAAATACCTAGCAAACAATTTTGGAACCGGTGTCAAAAAGGACGATGTCTAAATGATATTTATATATATATATATATATATATATATATATATATATATATATATATATATATATATATATATATATATATATATATATATATATATATATATATATATATATATATATATATATATATATATATATATATATATATATATATATATATATATATATATAT
>OX463844.1:26376089-26502160 GCA_949825065.1 Odontocerum albicorne | reverse complement strand
TAAACCATAGTTTAAACTCCCGTGACAATTGACTTAATAATAATTTGTTGTAATACTTAATATGCCGTTGTCTTTGGACATCACGATATTTTGGCAGCCATCCTACGTTCACGCCTGAAGTACGGGAAAACCCACACCGCGTTGCTTCTTCTTTTGATTTTAGTATTATATTATATATTAAAATACTCGCTCTTTACTTATTCAACTTCCTGAAGTTAATGATTCTGCTGGTCCACCTTGACGAGCGTCATCTTCAGTAGATTCTCTACCTTAGGGAAACTTTTCATCCCTATTTTTCAATATGAAATATGAAGGAGAAAATTCTCCGTTGACAGCACTTTATCGTCGTTTGATTTTATTCGATTTTTTCATGGATGTTGCCAAGTTGATAACTGGGCCTCTAGGCATAGGTGGTCATACCTAGCAGGAAATAAAGATGGGTGTCGTTTGTCCTTTTGTGTTGATCTTTATCGAGTAAAATAATCACAATGCCATATTTGATCTCCAATTACCTGTGCCCTTCGCGGATCTTAAGATTCAATTTAGTGATCTCTGCTAAGACCGAGAGTGCTTCGGCCGAGCATGTCCTATAAGATTTTGTAATAGCCAAATAGTGCCTCCCGTTGACTATCGATCAGCATCCTTCTGACAACTGAGTGCTAAATTATGTGAGCCCAACACCTACATTGTACACAATGTAATGTTTGAATGAAACAAAACTTCAAACACAATATATGTGTATATCTTACTATCAGAAAACGTTGTATAAACTTTTAACAACCAAAATAATTTATTTGCATATCAACAATAATAACGAGTGAGTGAGAGTAATATGCGAATCTAGCAATTGACTTTAAATATAATACATTTTAGAAGAATCGAGCATTCTCACTTTAAATGACTTTTTCGTTTTAATACTTGTGTTTTATTGCTCAACAATAAAGTAAGCTCTTCTTAATTAACATATTATTGGCTATTCCATTACTGATAATAATGTAAAGCTGTAACAGCTGTAAAATAATATTAAATTTACATAGTCCTTATTACGATACAAATTAAATGAAAACTAATAAATCGTTACTATGACAATAACTTGTGTTAAACACGTAATCACGACCAATTTTATAATGTTTAATGATTATTTTCAAGTTATATTTGGAAATGTATCGTTTCCATAATCACAACAATAAACCGATAATTAAGATAGAAGGGCAGATAATACGAGTACTTTCAAATTTATAAACTAGCTTATTATAAAGATGTTTGCAATACAATAAAAACCGTTTTCGGCTATCTTTTTAATCTGTATAGTAGATATTCTCAGAATAAGACACTTATGAAATTGGTTTTCTTGTTTTATATGATTTTTCTTTCCATTACACATATACTATTTTTTCATTCAGCTCGGTGTTTATTTACATATTTGTACGGCAACCCTTCAACATATTCAAATAAGTGATTCGGACATATTAAAGAACGTGACCGGGAGATGACATTGTATTCGGCCTTATTAACTGAGCCATCGGGTATAAAGCCACTGGAGTAGGCACAGAATTCGCAGTTTGTAATCACATGTTTTTGAAATACTTCCCCGTACGTAAAGAGGCAACTCCACTAGGACATCTAACGCGTGCGAGTATTGTTACTAGACGAACTCTTGCCAGACTTGCATCTTTGATTATTGGTACTATCGGTAATCGAACGCGAAACCTTCGGATGAAAGTCAAGTATTTACAAGTATGATGTTAAGTATACTGTAAACATTAAAAAATAAGACAGTGTTGTTTTTCGGGACACTTGTCACCCCTAAATCTCCAAAAATGTATGTGAGACATATACTAATCACCGGTACAACAATAAACGCAGATGTAAAAAAATACTATTATAAAAACTATTCTGAAAGTTATTCCAGCCGGAATCGATCCCGAATGCCGGAGTGTTAGCAAAATTACCAATCTCCTACTTAAACAGCAATTTATTAGAAAATAAGTTTACTATGTGGATAAAATGACAAGTTTAGTGAAAAAGTGATTAAAGAGCAAGGATTAAATAAAAGCATTTCGTCGTCTGGTTTCATTGACGACTTCCGTAACCTAGTTAAGAGAAAAGACGCGTGTCTTCCAATTGGAAGGTTATGGATGTTTGTTGATTACACGTGCGTTGTTTTGTTACTGTATACAATAAACTTATGATAGTAAAAAAGACCTACAGATTTTTATTATTACAAAATTAACTTCTCTATATATAGGTAATATTATTGAATCAATATTTCCATAATTTGATTTGTTTCGTGATCATTTCTGAGGTTCCTCATTACTTCACATTGTGATTTAAGGGTTGTTAGTGTACGGTACAGCTTGCGACGACAGGTGCAGGTACAGGTCGCTATTCTTTCCACTCATTTTCCCTTTGTATGGTAGTGCTAATTATTTGTTTAAAAACTGTAAAATACTAAATCCAAATAATATAAAGAAAACATTTAAAACTAGTAGTACAGAATTTATATATATATATATATATATATGGACCGCTAATTTATCTCAAATTTTAAACTTCATTAACACTTCATCAGCTAATGTAAAAATATGTAGCTTAATAATTTTGGTTCGTAATTTTTAAGGGAGTATTAATTATCGACTGATACTGGACTTGTTTGTTAATCTTAATTAAAAAAATGAAAACTGGAAACTTTGTAAAAATAAAATACAATCAATCATTGTTTTCATAACATTTTCGTTAGAGAGAGAAATTTTGTTGGGTTTTTTGCCATGCGGCGATCTCTTCGAACAAAGCAAAAAGGTTTTAAAATGGCTTCAAGTGAAAACAGTCTGGGAGCTTTTTAAATTAATTGGACTACGTTGGAAATGGAATCCGTAACTTTAGGCTAGAAGACGTCATGAGTTTAATCATTACTTAAAGTTAATTTTGATACTTGGCATACGCAGACTTCTTCATTTTATATTTAATTGATACAATAATAATTAAGAATATAAATTTTTTTTAATTGTTTACAAAATGTTTAAATTTATTTTTAATTACACATGACAAGAAATTTACATAATTTTGCGAAAAAACAACAGGTAATTTAATTTGGACATACAATTTTAATGGATCTGGGTTTGTTGCCTTTCGTTTGTCGTATCCCCAGTAAACTAGGTTTTTGCCTGTATCTCACTGAATAAATTAATAAATTATTTTGTTTCGAAAATTTCCTTCTATTTTTAAGAATCTAAGCGAGTGTAGAAATTCATTAAAAACTTTTGTTGATACTTAAATTATCTTATAAAAATGTGTCATTAAAGACACGTTTAACCACCTTCTAAATAATAAAATAATTTTATTGGCATCTCCTTTTTCTATTTAGACAGGCAGAAATAAAAGATATCTGCTTCATTTCATTGTGGCACACATATTTCACTTTTGCCACGTCCATATACATCTCGTCAAACTCACTCTCCTTCTTAACGACTTTTCATTATTCCCATGTCCAGAATTTGCTTCATTTGGCCATCAAATTTTTTTAAAGTTTTCTAAAACTTCTTATATAAATATTTTTTGTGAATCGTTTCTAGGTGGCTATTTTATTGGCTAAAGGTTTCTAGGTGGCTATTTTATTGGCTAAAGGTTTCTAGGTGGCTATTGTATTGGCTAAAGGTTTCTAGGTGGCTATTTTATTGGCTAAAGGTTTCTAGGTGGCTATTCGGGATTCGTGTCCATGTCAAATACTTAACTATGTTAGCTTAACCCTTTAGCAAACATATGTTCTTCTGAAAAATGAAGTAACTTAAGTTTTATTGCATAAAAAAGATATATGTTATTTATCAAATTTGTATTAAACAACCATCTCTTAAAATCATTTAATCATGGTATTTTAAAAAAACAGCTCGCGGTTCATACATGATCCTTGGACCACGGATTGACCATATTTGATATATATAATCTATAATATACATATATTATTTATAGTTTTAGGCATTAACATTGTGGAGGTTTTTAGTCATTGTAATTTGTTTTATCAAACATTGTTTATTAGGCTGGGCCACGAATATATGAAAGAAAAATAAGTTGTCTTAATCAGAATGTAATAGCCCATAATTTATCTCTTCATACATACTGTACATGTTACTTAATTAAAATATTTATACATCAAAGATTAACAGTTTAAGGTAAGTATTAATGTATTAAAAAGAAAAAGAAGTCATTACATAGTTTTACTTAAAGTTATACATTATAACTAATTAGCAACCAAATCCTTTTTGCTTTTGTGAATCCTCTTGCTGTTTTCGAATACAAAGTTTCTGAGGCTTCTGTGACAGTCTTCGCAGAAATTTCAACTGCTTGCGTATGACAGGGCAAACGCACAAGAGGCAGTCCATCTTTACCCCCATGTGTTATGAACGATTGAAGATCTTCGTCAGACACTTGTTGAATTATTGGTGGTACAGTGATGTTTTGCTGCCAGTTTATAAGATCGTAGTAAGCGGCGGCTTCAAGTTTTATATTTGGAACTTGAAAGAGTCTGATTTTCTTACCGTGCATGGTGCGAGCTTTCAGAATCCGGCGTGCAGCTAGTTCTCTTAGATGCTTTTGAGGATATATTAACATCGCTAGCAGTAAGTTTTCCGGATGAGCAAAGTAGCTATTTCTTTGTATTACAGGATCTACTATAGTTTTGAGTTCATCTGGTAAATATGTGGATAGCGAAATTAGCTTCTATAGGTGACGGGATCCATCTTTGCAAGTGGAATGACACTTTATTGCGATTTTTTTTCTTCTGAAAATAATTATGTGACTGTTCTTTCGATCGCTTTTGATGTTCCAGATGCTGGCACGGTGTATCCTAAGTATTTCGGTTCTTTTATCAGTTAAATATGTTCTTCTAGGATCGTTTCTCTGTTCTCTCTTCCTCTTTTTTTATGATTACTTGAGTTTTTCTTTACGACCATCAAAATACAAGGCTGAAACTCTATCTTGTGTCATAATATTCCTTATTGTTTTCTGTCTTGCTCTACGCAGCTCGTTCTTATCTAAAATTAGAACATCAGACTTAATGTCGTGCAGAACTGCTGAAGCAATGGCTGCTGCTGCTCTGTTTGACACTCCATACATGTCTGAAGTTTTCGCCAATGTGAAAAAATTGATGGTAGCGGCAGGCTCCTTGTTAGAAGTTTGTGTTGCAGTTTTGGAGGGGAAAGTGATGTCAAATGTAGTTGAATCAGATAAACTGGATGTTGAAGACATTAAAGAATTTAGTGTAAATATTGTTTTATCATCGAGTGGTTTTTTCTTTGATTCACAGATGGATTTTTGTCTGTAAAGTTTATTTTCAGACGATTTTGCAATTGTTTTGTTACGGTTACACCTGTGTTTCCAATCATCATCTTTCTTGATGCTCGTTGATCAGTTAGGAAGCTCTGTTCTAGCACGGACACATTTTACGATCTCTGGAACAGGAATATTTATTCATTGCTTTAATTTACACGACGAAATGTCAAACAGCGCTTTTCTACTGCGATGGAGTTCCTCTAGATTTTTTTTCGGTATCTTAGGGTGCGATTTTAGGATGCTTTTGTACTTTAAATGATAGGATTTCAACATCTGTATAACTCGTATATTATGTGCGACTGTAGGAATGGAAGCTGTTCTCCATATGTCTTCTATTTTGTTTGTTACAATGTCAGCTATTTTCTGAAATGATGGGTGTTTTTCGTCTTTATTAAGGCATGTCTTGTCCATTCGTAAAACTTCATCACTTCTTCGTAAGTTGGCAACACATTGCCTTTAATATCATGAATTTCATCAAGCAGAGGATATTTTAATGATTTTCAAGCTCGGTTCATAGCGACAACACTCGCAAATGCGAGCATTCTCTTAAGTATTCTGAGCGATACTGACGTACGAGTCGTTGCGCGTGAGCGTAGTTTAGTGCCTCCGCACTCCTCATCTCAACTCATTCGCTATCAAAACAATGTCGTATGATTGTTATTTGGTATTATTTATTGCAAAGGACTATATTTCGTGCACGAAAATATTAAAATAAAGATAATATATCAACTTGCAGTAACATTAATACCAGTCAGAACAGAACATAAAATAATTTTTTATCAAACTTTAAGACCAATCCGGAGACAAAAGTTAATTATCAATTTAAATAAAATTTTAAGCACGTCATTTTGACTTCATTTAGCACCATTTTGTCGCTATTAGAATTGCACCATGCAAAAAAATCGGCCCAGCCTACTGTTTATTCCACTTTATGTAACGGCATAACCCTACCGGTTTCAAAGTTTTCCCCTCATCATCAGGGGAGTACAAACAAGACTTGTGATTGAGGTGAAAACCTTGAAACCGATAGGACTACACCGTTACATAAAGTGGAATAAACAGTGTTTGATAAAACAAATTACAATGTGTAATGAAAACTGTGTATCCAAACACATATATTGAAAGACTCTGATTTTTGAGGCAGATGCATCGAATTGAAGAATCACTTCGTTCAAAATAATTTGAAAGCTAGTTCTAAGGACGCTAAAAAATGAGATGTATGACAATATCTGTAATGGCATGAGTACACTTCAAACAGAGAACCGAAGTCGATTTATTCGGAATGAAGATCGATGAGGAAAAACTCTGAGAGAGATTCAACAACGATCCTCTTCCGTGGCCTAGTTAGTAAGACGCCTGTCTTAAAATCCGAGAGTTTTGGGGTTCGAACCTCATTGAAACCCTATTTTTTTAAAGGATTTCAGTCTGGTTTTTACTTAAGGCCTCTTTAACATTTTTCTGGTTAGTAAGAAAAAAATGCCACATGACAATAAACTCGCGAGGCTGTACTCTATACAACATAAATGTTATACAATACGATACAAAGAATTGTTGTGCCGAAAATGATTAACTGAAAATTCTGTATATTTTTTTTAAATTATCATATTTTTTCAATCATAGTCGAAGGGCGCTAAATAAAAAATAAGGCGTGCATTGTATTCTGATATACATTTTCTAATTTATCTTTATCATGAATATCCGTGAAATAGTTTGTGAAAGCATAGTATGAAAATATTTAGTAGATTCAACTATTCTGTTTTCATACTACGAGTATAATTACTTTATGATAGAAGTATAAACCTGTAATGACTGTATTAACACCAATAATTCCTTTATGGTAAACATTTTTTCTAACAAAAAATTTTCTTATTGGTTCTATATAGGTGTTATTAGTTAAAGCCATAAAAAGAATATTTAACAAGAAAATACTTTGTTATTCCATTAATTACATTTATCGCCGCTACAATGAATTTATACATATTGGAGATACACAAAGAAAGCTTAAACAAAAAAGTAAAAAACAATCAAATAATGGAAAACGTTTCACCCTTCTTAAATATTTTACGTTCGGTTCAATGGATCATACACACTTCCAATGTAACATGACGCCAGTCTGGCATAACGAATCGAGACCATTCCGTCTGAAGAGAACATATTAGGTAGAAACATGTGTAGCGGAGATTGGTGTTATTAGAAAATAATAAAATAGTTTATTGTAAAATATTCTAAAATGGAATTCCACAAAGTAAAAGTCGAAAACTTCAATAAATTAATAACAAATTAGTGAGGTGCGTGATCGTCCGATAACGCGCTGGACATCCGTGCGGAATGTCGTCGGTTTGAACCCCGTGTGTGCTACTTCCCACGAATGACACAGGTATTTTTCCGCCTAGTATTCGACGGTATAAAGACACCTTTGACTTCGACCATATACGAGTAAATTCTCCAAAAAAAAAAACATGTCGGTGTGCTCCGACTGTCTCACGTCGGTGTGCGATCAGATCCAGTACAGTTGTGTGGTCAGTGAGATGGTGTGCAACGGGTCAATCACTTAAAAAATTAAAAACCCCACGGCACAGCTTCGCTTTCTAACTGAATTGACGTTGGAACGGTAAGGGGATCCTCGACCACGAGGCCCAGCAACGACGAAGACAGATTAGGACTATTTTAAGAGACTGCATTTAAACATTTTTCTTACATACATACCATAACACCATGTCGTTTTAAGTATACATATCTTCTCACCTTCATGTTCTCACTCATACATCTCGTCATACACTATATTATCTTCTGTTTCATATACTTTTATGCTATGAGAATAAGGTCTATTATATAACATTTATGTCTATTCTTTCCACGGCGTATCTCTTCTTTAAGATATGTATCCTCGTATGTGTGTGACATCTTCTTGCAAGCAGCCAAAACGGGGTAAAACAATACTTGAAACAAACCAGGCTTGATTAAAAAAAATCTGTAATACATATTTTTGAAATCTATATCAGCATAAACCAAGCTAAATAATTTCCCGGGTAGAAGACACACTTTTGAATCAACTAGGACATGGAGATATGGATCAAGTTTCTTTGCGAAGTCCCCGTTTTAACTGCATTTATTATGCTCCTATCAACATTCAGGCAACATTTGCACGTACATACATTTGGGCGACCACTTACGAATAGTGTTTTTTAATTGAAGGTTTTTCTTAAAGATCTACAATCTTTAAAATATAGATTGTCTGCGGTAATATCTTATTGTTATTTAGAATGTAAAATAGAAAAATGTGGTTTAGAATAATGAGATTTTCAATCTCATTTTCAAACAATTATTCGTCCTCTGTAAAATGAATATTAAAAAAAAAAACTTTTGTTTGATATGGGTACCAATTAAAACTATTTATTTTACAAATGAAATATATAAAAGTTGATGGTTTTTAGGTCGTTCATGTGAATTAATTAGTTTTAATTGGTATTAAAGTTTTCATTTAAATTTAAAGTTAAGTAGATGATACGTTTATCAAGCTCAGTCATAAAACTAGTTTTACGTATTCAGACAGTACTCGTTTGTTCAATCGAATCAGTGCCACTTAATTTTTAGCAAGTAGGCGTACCATTTTGACTTCAAAATCAGCATAAGCACTAAGTGTAAAACATTATAGAGTTAAATCTTTAAATTAAAAATCAAATGAGAAGGTACAGGAAATATGCCACAAATTGAAGCAAGGGAATTTAAATTATTGAACATAAAATTTTTTGATTTGTATTGATATAATATAATTAAAAAATAATATAATTAAACAATAAAAGATACATGGGTTGACTATGTATGGCAGAATACGGAATGAAGTGATTAGGAACTTAAGGCTGATGTGTTCAGCAAGGTAAAGAAGAATACTCTGATATGGTTAGGGCTCGTGAAACGAATGAATGAAAAAAGACTAAACAATGTTAATGTGAGTGGAAAACGTAGTAGAGGAAGACCTAGGAAAATGTCGTTGGATTAAGTGTATGATATTTTGAAAGACGGAAATGTAAAAAAAGTGAAAAATCGTAGGAGCTCAGTAAGAAAGTGTATGGGTGTAGAAGAGGCGAAATATGTGTGTCGCGATAGGAGCGCTCATTCCTTTCTTCCTACTTCGATAGAGAGATAGCGTGATGGTATGTATATGGTCGCAAAATAAAAATATTTTGTTCATTTGTATTTTTTAAATATGGCAAAAATGGGCAGTCTTATATCAGTTGATAACTGTTTCCAGAGTCTCACTGCATAGGTTGAAAATAACAAGGAAAGTTAATGTACAATATATGCTTGATCAATCAAAATATTCAATATTCTTGAAGTCTGATAAAGATATTAAATAATAGAAACAAAACGTGAACTTTGCAATGTCTTACGTTTATCCGACATTTTTTTCTGATGTGATTTTGTTAAAATCGATGAACCAAAATTCCCAACTATTCTGTTTTGAAGCTGGATTTACTGATTGGCTCCACTGCATTCGATTGAGATCCTATGGCACCCATGACGAAGAAACATTAAAATAGTTTGTTGATTTAAATCGCAACAACTCGCCAAAAATTATTTTGAGTGACTCCAGTTACCAAACGGCATTGAAGAAATATATGTTTTTAATATATTTTGTGCATTTAGGAGCTTCATTCGTTCGTTTCTTACCTCTTAATGATTGGGAGACCGTATTGCTTTGGCCCCTATAATTAAGCGTTCTGGTTAAGATCTCTGGAGAAGGCACGGAACTTTTAGTTGGTGATCGCACGTATTAGCAATAATACCGCATATGAAGTGACAACAGTAATTACGTACTTGCACATGTTGAGCGCGTGCGAGTATTGTTACCAGACAACCACTTGGACCAGATTGGGACCTTTTTTTAATTATTAAAAGGAATCGAACCAACCTTTGCCACATAAGCTACATGTTACCAACTATGCCACGTAAAGTGTATTTTATTAAGGTCTTTCCTCTGAAAATACGAGTATACAGTTGGTATATTTTATTAAAAAAAAAGGAAAAACTGATTGAATGAATCTGTCAACAGTAAAATTTCTAATAACACACTTTATTTAATGTTATAGAAATCCACGAGTACCGAAGCTTTATTCCACGAATGTCAAGTTGTTGTTTGGTGAGAGAAAATAAAAATGTAAACAGAGCTTTATCTGCGAGCAATTCATCTTCAGGTGAGCTTTAAATCATATTTTTTATCGTTTGGGTGCTTTTTAGTCAGCTTAAATATTTCGCAAGCTAACAACAGTTGTTGAAAATTTATATTTCTCCTACTTTATTCGATTGCGCTGAAAAAAAAAGTGATTTGAAAATCCCTTGTGCATTAATGGAGTGAAATGCTTTATAATTGTGAATTATTTTACAATTTACGAGTATATTCAATATTTCGTTATTTGTATAAAATTTAAAGATTTTATTTCAACCATTAGAAATCTATTATAGATTTTTTGTTGATATGATAATAATTATACTAAAATAACAACTTATATAGTGCCATTTAAAGAGCTGACTCTCTTCAAAAGGTACCCATATTTTTGATTTTTTTGTACTATTGTTGACAAATTAAAAATATTACAATATAAATACATAAAAGTTGTGTGATGGGATAAAAATGTGTAAGCTACAGTATTTGGTACTTTCCTATATCTGCATATGTTAAGAAAAATATATTTGATGAGAAAATCACAAAAAAATAAACTCTAAAAAAATATAAATTTTATCTTTCGATGTGTGATAGTAATACATTTGTCTTTAAGTGTAGTGTAGTCTTTGTGTACATACTTTAAGTATAGTTTAGTGTATGTGTACATACTTTAAGTGTAGTGTAGTGTATGTGTACACACATAATATTTATTTTGATAACACTTCCCATAAAGTGCTGGGCTAAGGCTGCACTCGCCACCCATATTAAAACACTAAGAGACATACCATTCCAGGATCCGCAACGGCAAAAGCCTTGACTTAATCCCGCCCTAATATATAAGATCGATTTAATCAATTAATTCGATGAAGACGAAATTTAAATCAAAGTTTATTTTATATACACTGTGCACTTCTGATATACTTGCTTAGTCATTCCTTTCTTAGGTATTGTCTCTAGAGATCCAAACCAACTAAAAGTTCGTTCCATTTTATCCATGCATTCATTACCGATGTCTTTAATCCCCCTTCATACATTGACACGTCGATTTTTTTTTCCTTCGTGCAGACATCTCTTAGGCATTAATCTTCATTTGATATTTCCTCTGGCACCAACACACTATAATGTATAGTATTTTTTTTATATAGAGCGGTAGCTGTGTATAACATAAAGTCCTCCGTTTACCTTGTTCCCTGTCGCTACATTTCTTTTATTGTCTATTTCAACTCGCCCATCACACATACTCGTAAATAAACTGCACATATGATATATAATATTAGAACTCATCAACCTGAATTAGTTTATCCGAGTTAAACCATACATCACACACACCTCTTTCATTAAACATAACTTTTGATTTTGCTTCATTATAATTTTAACCAAGCTAGGTAATTCAAGCACTGTTTTGCAGCATTGCAAATGTTTTTGCAACCAGTTTTAGATCGATGGAATGTATTATAATACATCCGTGGTGAGTTTAATAAAAAACATAAACAAAATAAACAACCTGGAAACGATAAATCTATGCAACTCACACAAGAATAAATAATTTTTTATGAATAATTGGACTGCAACATTTATTTGGTAAACGAGGACGTTTACCATCCTGCGCTGGAGTTCGTTACAACTTATAGTAGATATTGTTAAGAGGCAAAGCTTCCAAAAACTTTCATAATGCTCGAAAGAATATAACAAATTTTCTTTCCTTATGTGCCAAAACGCATAATGTTTATTTAGAAAATCTTTACAATATTTTCTAATTGAATGAAGCGGTGAATTATTTAAATACATAAGAAAATTAATAATTTTTTCCGAGTACTTCTTCCCTGTTAAGCCTTAATTTTAACAAATATAGTGATATCCGTAAAAAAGTTTAGATGTCAAATTGTGTAGAATATTTAACTTAAGACATTTTTTCTTTAAAAATGGAAATAATTGGCCTGAAACTACGAGTATATAATGATTTATTTATATGATGTTGAATAGAAACATGATATGCTGACCATATGCCCGAATTAAATAAAGTAAATAATGTGAAATCACTTTAGAGTTACGTTAAAGCCCTCCGTGATAATTCCGGCTTTAGAGTTACGTTAAAGCCCTCCGTGATAATTATTTTTTCAGTCCATAAAAATATATCTTTCCACAATTCATTTAAATTATGCTCGAAATAAATTAGGACCCTTTTGGATCTTCTTTCAAACATTTCAGAGATAAATATTTAATATTAAAGATATTACAGAAATAAAATTCTTGGAATGTTTGCATTTTGATATGAAACATCTCAAATTTAACTTCAATATACATTTAGCCTGAATCCTTATTATCTATAACTGGAATCCCTTTGTCTGACCCAGATCCTTCAATTTGCAATATTAAGCCAGATAGAGGCTGTTATTTTCGTGACTTGAAGCTTCTACTTGTCTGAGCCCATCGATACGTATTATCTTTATCGCATCATATTTGAATATGTATTTTTAAAATAAAAATATCTCTAACTCTTTCGTTTGTATAGTAACCCTTCAATATAGCCGAATTGGTGATTTGAAACGTGGCTGGGAAACAACATAGTCTTCAGTCTTATTAATCGAGTTTTCAGGTTTAAAACCACTAGAATAGGCACGGAACACGCTGTTCTTCATCGCACGTGATGGTATTACTACACTTTTAATGCATATGTTATGAGAATTATTACCAAACGAAGTTTTTCTTATGTTTTTCTACCAAACGAAATATTTGGGTGAGCTTGTCTATACACAATACAAGCATGTTAATGTGTGAGTTGCAATACATGCTTCAGTGGTTCCTAATATTAAGGTTAGATTATTCTGGGGGAAGGGAAGTTAATGTGTCTTTCGGCAACGCTCTGGTGACAATTCTCGTACGCTCTAGATGTGTACTAGTGTTATTGTCTCCCCGTTGTATTCACTGCGTAATACAGACGATAAGTAAAATTCCTCTTTTTATGGTTCTTAACCCTAACGTAAGATTACGAGTATAACGACAAAAGACAATGTTGTAACGCAATTCAATAAGTCTACATCACTAATTTGGGTGTGTTGAAGTGTACATTATGATTGATTTTAACTATTTGCTAATCTTCATTGAAATCGTAGATACCCAGCTGTTTTAAATTACGTGTATGTGTATGTACACTTTATTGTTTAAATCGAATGTAAAATTTTAAATCATTCGTAAATGAAAATTAAAACAACCAATCCTATTTTCGCGAGATCAATTGTCCAATTTTTCATGAAATAATTTAATTCTCTTCCATACTCATTTTTTGCATATTTATTCTTAGATTGCTCTTTTAAAGTATAATAGACAATATAGCAATTCTGTTATTTAAGTTGTATTTTTCTTATAAATTGGAAAAATAAATAAGGATATAGAACGACGTGTATTGAAAGTAAACAAATTCAATTGGGAACTATAACATAGGTGGCCGAACCAGCAGTAACGAATATGTTTAGAAGGTACTTAATAACAGCATTTTATTATCAATTTTGACAAATGAGAGTAAAATGTAGCTGAAGAAAAAATCAAAGGACCCTTATAAATACTATATAAATATATTTACTGAGAAGAATACGTTGGGTAACTATGTATGGCAGATTATTTATGAAGTGATTAATGATGAATTTGAACATAAGACTGTCAGCAATAATACCAATCCGCGATTCACGTATTACTACCTTCTGTCCAGAGAGTCTCTAAAGGCGGGATATTAATATTCTTGTATGAAGTTCCATAAAGTAAACGCAAAAACCTTTGCTTAAACAGAACTGATGTTTTTATTAGGATGATGAATAGCACTTTTAGAGGGTTTGAGAATGAAGAATGAATTAAACAATATAAATTTAAGGGGAAGGCGTAGTCATGGAAGATTAAGATAGGTATGGTTAGACCAATTGAATAATATTTCGAAACAATGAAATATTAAAAATCACAGAAATTAAATAAGCTGTGAGAATAGGAGTATTGATGTGGAGTCTAAGAAATATATATGACGCGATCGAAAAGTTTGACACTGTCCTCTTTTCCATCGTTATGGTATGTATGTTATTTAATATTTCAATTACTTGTACTTTACTTATTACACTTTCGTTTATTATTCATCACAAACCATGTATTTTACCATTCGTTTTATCAGTCTTTCTTTATCGTTGGTTCCAATATAAAACAGTGTGTGACGACACAAATTTATGTATATTTGTATTTAATATTATGTATATATCATCATATTTATATATGTATTTAATCGTTTATAATTTCTCATAATCATTCATAAAATCAAAACAATTACCACAAACCTATCCTTTCCCGATTCCCAAAAAGATCCAAAAATTTCCAATAAATATCTTAACAGTCAGAACTTATCCGATGAAGGAGTAAGGTGTCCTACCATCGGACCGAAACTCCGAACAAGCTATCCATCACTTGTACATGACCGAAATATCTCAGAGCGTTTGTTTTCGTGCTGGTAATTACATCGAACTTACTTCACACTCATCTGCATTCTTATACCACATTACCTGATTTTTTTTTCTGGATGCTGGAATCAATATTGTATTGAATTACTCTTTTGTCACATTTTGTATAAAATGAAAATGCTTACGGTTAGCATTTATACTAAGCAAGCGGGCACTCCAGGTTTGATTCTTGGTGGATTATTTTCAAACTGGTTTTACTCTTAGACCATTAACTTGATTGTAATGATCGGGAAACAGCACTTTTCAAAATTATTTTAAAAACCAAGAAAAACACTGGAAAAAATAATTCTTATTTTTTACTGGAATCGAACCGCGTTGAAAGATATGTGTGTTACCGCTTACAATGGAGGTCTTGTAACTTTTTTGTAATGTAAAATATTCAATAAACAGTTTCTTAAGTAAAAGTTCGGAGGGTTAAGTAAAAGTTCGAAGTAATTTATAAACATATCTTGATTTGTTCAGCTATGACTGTTTTCGTAATCATTATTCCAAATTGACTTTTTATTAACAATTTTGTAATACGATTTCATGTTTAAACTAACCCACTGTGTACACTTTTCTTGAGCTCGAACTGTTTTAGGTATTTTATTTCAGTATGCCTTCTTTAATTTTCTAGTCAGCTATCTGGAAATAAATATCTTGTTATGTTTCTTCGCTCTAAACAACCATTAAGTCTTTTATTAGCATATTTTAATATCATTTTAATTTTTGAAAAAGTGCTCTGACGACTTCAATTTGTTTACTCGTAATACCGTTATCATAAAAAAATTATGTAAGACTACTCGGATTATATTACAAAATACTTGTTTCGAACTTTCTAAAGCAATTTTTTTAATATCATGAATTTTGGAAATAAATGTGATTAAGAGTTCTAGTAAGTAAGACGATTTTCTTTCAAAGTTCACTAAGTAAATTTAAGTTCATTGTGTTTGAGAGTTGCGTGCAGAAAGCTTTCAAAGAATAACGTAATATTACTTGCTACATTAAAATATTTCACGGTTTATACGTGTGCTATATGTTGACTTTGCATATAAATATTGTATGAATATTTTATTTTATTTATACATGACAAGAAAATCTTTAAATACACATTTTCTGAAGAAAAAAAAAAACAACGGGTAATTTCTGATAATTTGGACAAACAATTTAAATGGATCTCAGTTTGTTGCCTTTCATTTGTCGTGTCCCTAGTAAACTTGTATTTTGCCTGTATCTCACTGAGGACGTATAGCCTGAAAAAATAAATCTTTATTTTTTATTTTTGATTATATAAAACCCCGTTGCATACTCTAATCAAGCTGACGAACGGTGACACTCAATTACAAATATTAATCACGCCAATCAAACTTCTCACATCTCATCACTCCAGACCTACCAAAAAGTTCATCCCATAATGTACCGCACATAATCATAAAAAAACACCACACTCCACAACTCTCACAAACCTTTTGCTACAAGTCGGCCCTCTTGCAAGTCTAAGAATTTAAACTCCTGACGCAATAACAACCACGCTCCAATCGACTGCCTAACTTTCCCTCTTTTGCCTTTATTGAATTCGGCACCCCATTGTATGTCTTGGGATCTAAATAGGCATATTGCCTTTGGGCAAAATATGTTTTAACCCTACGGATGGTGAACATTTAATCAGTTGACATGCGTGTCACGTGTCTCTGCTGAGTCTGCATCTTCCTTTCTTCTCGATGATTGTGCCTGAGAATGGACTATAAAAGTAAGTTGGCTACGTTAAGGACCCGATACTCTCTGAAAAACTCCGCTGTGGGATACCGGGCAGGAAGTTTACTAATTATTTTTATAACCAAACCTGCAGAATGTGTTTTTATGTGAAGGTGCATCCCCCCTAAACAGACAGACCGTGGGAAAACTTTAATAACATTTTCACAGAGGACATTTATTTAGCTGTTTGAAAAAAGTGAATACATTAGTGTCTAAGAAATTATTTAACAAAACTTTTCAAATAAAACACGAAGAAAGACAGACCTATGCTTTACCTAGGCTGCCCATACGTATATTTAGGCTATTTGACTACTAAATTTTTCTCTGGCGATGGGGGCTTTAATCGTAAAGATTTTATTTTCTATCTCGTCTTTTCGACATGTTATTTTAACGGCAATCTGGTTCAATCAGCAGATTATTTTTATGGTATTGCCATAACTATCAAGTCAATTATTTCCGAAGGTATCGCCATTTAGCCATTTATCAGTGCATCTAAGGACCGATTGCCTACTCCGATCTATTGGCGTTATAGGAGTTTTGTTGCATTCGAAGTTTTCTGCGAAAGTACTGAAAACTTGCCGAGCTGTTTGAACTCTAGTTCCCAAGCTTTATTAGTATACGAGTATTTAGTGCACTACAAACCTTTTTTCGCTTACTGTAACGTCAGACCTTAAGTCCGTCGTCACCACTATTCTTTTTACATTCAGGAGTGTCACCACCGGAGGAGGAATCCTTTTGGGCTTTTTCTTCTTCGTCGATAAGTAACGTCATGCTCATGAAAAAGAAAGATTTTCATTTTGTAGTATTGATTGTAACGGAGGGGGGTTTATTTTGCATCCTTTAATTGCATGGGTTGTGGTAGAATCAAACTGAACTGAATAGAAATGTTTTTTTATTTTTTCAAGTTTGGTCTTGCAGAAGACTCCCACCCCGGAGGTTGCGGGTTCAAATCCCACTGGAACCCAGCTTTAAAAAAAGGACTCCCGTCTAGTTTTAACATCTTTCTGGTTGGTTGGAAGAGATTGCTACATGACAATAAGTCTGCTAAGTTGTGCTGTATATAACTTAAGTGTAATATTATACAAGATTCTGGCGTTCTTATATAAAGGTCGCACATTTGAAATTTGTGCTGAACCATTTAATTTTTGCGACATAATTATTTTTATCGACTTGTTTACATAAATTTGGTAAAAAATTTTTGTCTCGGAAATTTTTAAATTAGACTTCCATATTAAAAATTAAAAATACGATTTGTTTCAATTTGCATGGAACTGATGTATAAAACAAACATTTTATGAATAAACATCGAACAAATGAAACATTTTAAGCAGCGTTTACCTTTGTTAAACATGATAATTAAAGGAAACTTAACATATGAACGTTTCATTTGAAACTTTTTTATAAGATGTGTCATTAACTATAAATATATTTATGAAAAAGACTTTGTAAATTATGTAAAACCAAAAAAACTATGGACTTTAACAAACTAAAGCTCGAAATGATTTACAAAAACAAAATACACTTTACAAAATCTTTAAACGCCGAACTAAAGCTTCAATAACACTCATCGAGTTTAAATATTCATTATTTTACAGTGCCCATTAGCGCAAAATAGCTTCCATTCAAATCAAATTTAAAACCTAGTGCCTGATTTATATTAGAAATTAAATTATGTAAACACTCCGCATTCTTCCAGTACTGGGTTACCAAACGGCCATTTCTAAAGAATCGAGGATTGAGAGAAAACACTTAAATGTATTTATTTTAACATATTAAAAAATAATATCCTTTATTAAATAATTAAGTATGACGAGAATAACAAATACGAGAAGTTATTTTTGACTAAGAGTGAGTTTAAAAATCAACTTCATTCTTTCGTTTCACTTCAAGAAATAAAATGACGTATTGATAATTAAAGAAAAAAAAACTTGACAAATAAGATCGCACGTTCTTAGAATGAAAAACGAGGTGATTTTTTTACACAGAAAATCAAAAAGACAGTTCATATTTAAATAAAAAATATTAAATGAATTACTAGGATGTCCCGAAATAAATTTTGTATTTGTATTTTTAAAATTGAACCAAATTTTCAGTATTCCAGCCCTCCCTAGTGTCGCAAAACGCTGGTTATTCTCGATCAAAGTCTCGATTTGGTCATCAGTAGTTATTGTTCTTTCAGAGCTGACAACACCTTCGAGTGATAATACTGCCATTATATTTTTTTTAAACCACATTTGATACACACTATCGCTTACTGCAACGATGTCATACACTTAACATATTTTTTGTGTGTCACATTCTTCGTGCATTTAAAAAAAATCATCAAGTACCGAAAAATAATTTATTTTGTTTCATGATCAAAATAACGAAAAAAACCGCTTAAAATGTTCTAAACTTGTATCTTTCGTAACATTCAGTACATTGGAATAAAGTAAGCAATGCTAATAGCTATACGTCATATATCCGAGATGAACAAAACTGTTTTCTGGACAACTCAATAAATTTAATATTTCACGGAAAATATAAAAATTAATAAAATCGCTGGCATATTTTACGAATTTGAAAGAAACAAGAAATTAAAATTTATATTAAAAAATAAAAATATCTTCAAGCTGTCGTAATCTCGATAAGTGATGAAAACAGAAAAGAAAAATGGCATAATTATTAAATGTCTGAAATTCTAATATTTCAGACACCAAAGTCAAATTGAGCACCTTAATATTTTTCATGTTATCGCAAATTTGTCGTTACAGTATCAACTGACTAAGCAAATGAAGAACACCTCGAAGAAGGAAATAGAGGTTAGGAACGAAGAAGGAAATAGAGGTTAGGAACGAAGAAGGAAATAGAGGTTAGGAACGAAGAAGGAAATAGAGGCTAGGAACGAAGAAGGAAATAGAGGTTAGGAACGAAGAAGGAAATAGAGGTTAGGAACGAAGAAGGGAATAGAGGTTAGGAACGAAGAAGGAAATAGAGGTTAGGAACGAAGAAGGAAACAGAGGTTAGGAACGAAGAAGGAAATAGAGGCTAGGAACGAAGAAGGAAATAGAGGTTAGGAACGAACAATACTCGTATTAGTTTCTACCTTTAAGGCTGTTATGCGTGTTTCTTAATCAACTTAATTTGTTAAAAGGTGTGAGTGTGGAGGCACTTCCGATATTACGATTAAGTTTGAAAGTTTACACCCTACAAGAAAACATTAAGTAAAAGAAAACGCCATGTACAAGAAAATGTCAGGTAAAAAGAAAACACCAGGTACAAGAAAACACCAGTTACAAGAAAACACTAGGTACAAGAAACACCAGGAACAAGAAACACCAGGTACAAGAAACACCAGGTACAAGAAAATACCAGGTACAAGAAAATACCAGGTACAAGAAAACACCAGATTCAAGAAAATACCAGGTACAAGAAAACACCACGTATAAGAAACACCAGGTACTTGAAACACCAGGCACAAGAAACACCAGGTACAAGAAACACCAGGTACCAGAATTACCTCGGCCTCATATTTAAAATTACGAAAATAATGTATGTTGTCAAGTAAGAGCATATCTTCCTCAATATACACGAAAGGAAATTTTGCCATAAAAATGTTGAAAGCACATAACATACATGTGTACTTACATACCATTACGCTATTTCTCTTTCGGGGTGGGCACAGATGACAAAGCTACAGACTTTCTTATCTCGACACACATCATTAGCTTTTTCTACATCCATAAACCTCCTCGTATAACTACTACGATGACTTTCTAAGATTCCTCCTTTCAGAATATCATTCCCTTGATCCAATCATACTTTCCTTGGGCTTCCTGTCACACGCTTTCTCCTCAAATTTGCACTGGTTATTCTGCGTCTGTTTTTTAGTCCTTCTTCATTCCTTCCTTTCACATGCCCAAACAATCTCGAGATCAGCCTTAAGTTTACATTCATCTTAATCCACACATCAGCTTTAAGCTCTCATTTATCCCTAATAATTTCATTCCGTATTCTGTCATACAATATCTATCACTCCAGGTATTCTTGTCAATTAACAATTTTTTTGGCTTTCCTCAGTCTGTTGCCCAGTCCATGTTTCACTCCCATGTACCAAAGTTGACACCAAAACACTGCTGTGGGCTACCATATTAGCAAATTGATACTGTCTGACCCGAGTTAACATGTGTAAGTGCCCCATTGACTTTGTTTCCTACCACTACACGCCATTCGATACCCATCTTAACTTATTCATCATTTGAGAAAACACTATCTTAATAGCAGAATTCCTCAAGTTGTTACAATTTTTCATTATTCACCCATGTATCACATTACTTCTTCTTATACGCTTTTATATCATCATTCTTTTTAATTCTGCTATTCATTCTCAGATTTTTCTTTTCGCATCTCTCATACTCGTACAATTTGAAAGAATAAACTCGGATTACGAAAGTTGTGAATAAGAGCTTTATTCGCAACTTTTGTAATCCGAGGGATGACAAGTGTATCAGTTACTCTTCAACATAACTAAACAGACAAAATGTTCTATGTCTTCTATCGCAAAATCCTTATTAATTTTGTTTTTTTTTCAATAATATGATTGAATTCGTTATAATTTTGCTAACTTAAGTTTCAACTTCGTAGATAGCAAAGTAATTTTTACTTCAATATTTCATATATTCTTTAAATAAATATTTATAACTGAAGATCAATTTTCATTTCAACTCTTAGGCGGGTATATAACCCACTATTATAATAGGATATTATAGTATAGGCTCTTCATTAATAAGGTTTTCAATTGATATATTAAGTACTACCTTCGAACGACACATGAATTTTTTCCACCTAGTATTAGGGGGTATATACCAAAAAATCCTTAAACAGCTAAATAATATTGATATTTTTAATTGAAAATCTAATTTTGAAGAATTTAGCTAAGGAATAAATGTTTACATACTCGTATGTGAGATAGTTTCAAAACTGATACAAACGAAATAATTAAAATATTTTTGAAGATACGTGTTATTATTTTGTCTTACAAAAAATATGAAATTCGAATGTCAAATAAATAACTAATAAAACAATAATGTAATTTAGTCACGTACTTTTACAGTGTCTCAATGACTTACACTAGAATGCAGACCATTTCACGCCACAGGACCAGCAAAGACAAAAGCTCTATCGTAACACCCCGTCCAATTGAAGCAAAATGTTTTGAAAATCATCCGTCCAATTTTAGATTTTACATAAGAAAACTCATTGAATAAAAGTGCCGTTAAGTTGCAATGTGGACCGAAAAAGGCTATAAAATGCATTATTCGTTCTGCTTTTAAGATTACGTTCACAAATGTTTACTATATTGTGATTAAATTTTTAGACTAGTGTGTTTAAATTTTTCGAAACGAATTTTAACATAGATACATGAAATATATTGAACATACCAAGAAATAATTCTGTTGGCAATGATGACGTACAAAGCAATAAAAATGTTAGTCAATTAATATCGATATATATTAATAACAATTTTGAGATTTTCGTAATAATCTTAAGTTACAAAAGTGAAAATATTGTCTTTTTATAAACAATCAATGAAAATATATTATAATGTATGATGCATTTGTTAACACTTTTGGGAAAACTGGTTTGTAATAATACTGGACATATAATTAATTTGTATATACAATATATCTGCGGACCATCGAGGAAAACTAAAATAATTTGAAATTATGTTATATTGCGAAAACAAGTACGAAACAGAAAGGTAAAATTTTATTAGTCATTTATGAACTCGTCAAGCGTATAGCGTTGAAATAATAATATGAATCCAATTGAGTAAGCTGGATCGACGCAAGTTTTTTTTTACCGCGGGCTTGTGGGTTCGGTTCTCGTTTGAACCCAGTTTTTTAAAAAAAGATTTCAATTGGGTTTGCATTTAAGGCTTTAAACATCTTTTTGGTTGGCTGGAAAAGTTTGCCACCAAAGTGATAAAAACCAAAATGTAATACAATATATTCTGTCAAATTATCCAAAAAAATGAAAGCCAAATATTATTACGCGTCACAAACGTTATTTCAGACAGTTAAGCACTAGGCAATATGATACCTCCGAATAAATAATTGCTTCCCACACGATTTGGTTTCGTGGGTTCTATCACAGCGAGTTATCATTTCAGAAGTAGCTAGCACCAGACCATTCATTTTAGTTACCGTTTACATATAATCATCGGTGTTGTGTGTGAATATCATGTTTTACTTATTTGAATAGTTTTACTTCTTAGAATGTTTTTTTCTTGGTTGATTATATAGTTATAGATTATTTTATTATTTGGCATAAATTAAAATACACTATCAGAAAGAGATAAGATAGGTATTTCTAAAAGTTATATCGTATTTTTAGGTGAAAAATTCGTTTGACGTGATTTCCGATATTTTCAATACCTTAGTATTTTTGTGTCGCAGATCGCAGGTTATTCTCGAGATTAAGATTTATTCGTCATCAGTGGTTACTGGCCTTCATTTCGAGTGACATATCATCATTACGGATTTTGAACACATTTGTTACACACGACCGCTTACTGCATTGTTGCCATACACTGTACATACTTTTTTTTGTTTTTTTTTTTTAATTTTTCTTGTATTCAAAAGCATCAAGCACCGAAATAAATTATTTTGTTACATCTTCAAAATGACGCCAAAAACTGCTCAAGCAATATGGACAAACAATGGTAAAAAAATAGCTAACCTATTACATTTCATAATTATTATGAAAATCTAGTTGAGATATCTAAAATACGAATAAAATACTCCAACTAATTTATTTTGACGTGAGCACATCATGACTCATATTTTTGATTCGCTTTATTTAATTTTTCAGTGATGCCTTGGAACATTAAATTCCTAGAATAAATTAAGTTAAATATTGTACATAATATTAACTGTGGAATGTTTAAATCCCTATCTGAATAGTGAATATAAAACATTAAAAAAATTCCACTAAGAGTGAATAATCAAGTGCAAACATATTTTTTTCGCAAAACACTATTTTGCTATTACGGGAGAGTATATCTTTTTTACCATAAAATTTGTTAAATTGTCAATTTTATAAAGCAAACTCATGAATACACTTTAAACCTACTTTCTCAAATGAAAAGAAAACTCTTTTTCAAGTAAACTTTTGTTGACGTTTAAAAAAACTAGGTCAAAATTTCAAAGAGTACGCGTATCGTAAAATACTAAATCATCACTTTTTGTTTTGATCATATTATGAAAATTTAGAAAAGAGACGCGACTACCCAATACGAAAATATTATCTTTCTGAACGGTAAAAGGAAGGTTTCTAAAAAGTATTTACATTTTACTGATTTATGTAAAATAGACCCTGTGAGATTAATTTTCTTCGTCTTTTCTACGTCTTTTCCCATGCTAGACTATCGGTTATGGCATATCATATTGTAAGATAGTAAGTGGTTTTCATAACTCCTGTACTTCAACTTTAATATTATTTATTGTTTATTTGGATGCCTTGGTTTTTTTACTGGAGCGAGATTGGATCCGTTAGATATTAAAAAAAAATGACACTCAGCTTGTGCTTATACAGGTAATTTATGCTGAGTCATGTTTTAATGTTCAAAGCTTTTTTAAAATCCTAAATTTTTGTATTCACGTACGCTGTAAATTTTAATTTATATTCTGTAAATTTTTTAATGGTTGATATCGACTCTACATTGTACAGAAAATAAATCAACCTGTTTAACTCGATTTAAAGTAATACAGGTTCAATGTAATACAGGGCTGTATTTAAATCTACTAAGGCGATTGCCCCCAATAGTATTTTGGTACCAACTTTGAAGTATAGAAGTTAAACGTGGACGTGGAAAAATAATGAGAGGAGCCGAATGTAGAGATGCGTGTATTGAGAAGAATATATGGAGTGACAATGTATGAAGAATACGGAATGAAGTGATTGGGGATGAATGTGAACTTAAAGCTGAAGTTTTAAGTAAGATGAATAAGAGTGCGTTGAAATGGTTTGGGCATGTAGAACGAACGAATAAAGAAAGACTAGTAAAACGGATATACAGTGCAGATGTGAGTGACATGTGTATGAGAGGAAGACTAAGGAGAATATGATTGGATCAAGTCAATTATATTCTGAAGGAAAGAAAAGTGCCAAAATAGAGAAATCGTAGAGTTTGTATGAGAATGTTTATAGATGTGGAAGAAGCAAAGGATATTTGTCGAGATAGAAAAGTATGGCACTCTGTCCTCTCTACGTACTCCACTAGGGAAATGCGGTGATGGTATTTATGTAAGTTAAATGTTAAGATTATCGTTAGCCATTAAATGTGTTGTTTTATTTTTAATTTGCCTATGTATTTCAGTTAAATTTTTTCAGGTTAAGATCATTCCATATGAAATTAAAACAATGTAAATAAAAAAAATCGTTATCCCTTTCGATTTTCTGAACAAAATACTATTCAAGAAATGTTTATCACTATCTTTTTACAAAACGCACAAATTTTTCAAAATTAAGGTTTTTAAAACAAAAAAAATGGATTCGGTTTTTTGGAGAGTTTTATCGCGTTTTCGCTTATGACGCTGACCGCGACATTTCGAAAAAGTTGCAGGTTTTTATCTTCAGCGCTTGTTCGTAGTCAACTTTGCCATAAAGTCGATGCGCAAGGGATACTCCTAGTCTACAGCAGAGTCTCAACCATAACGTAAGTTTATGGGTCCGTCCCAATTCGTGATAATAATTCGTTTCAACTACAGGAGCACATACTCATAGTTTATTGCCACTACAGGATAACGAGCGCGTGGGTTTCACAAATATTGAAGTTATTGTGCATTTTCATTTAGCTGTCACTTCGATTTCACTATTGGGTACCATGCTAATTTGAGGGGAAATCCATCGTCTCTGTTAATATTGTTTGAATGTTAATACATTTCTATTGCCTCATTGATTGATGGAGTGTGCAACTCTTTGGTTTGCAGAGTATTTTTTTGTTCAAATTAGAAACGTTGTCTTGTTTCGATAAAGTGTTTGTCCAAAGCTGATTTTTCGGGAAACGCGAGTCTGCAGACTGCCTCGTGTTCAGTTATTATTTTGCTCACCGTTTTCGTCGTGTGTCTTATATATATTACGAGGCGTATCCAGAAAGTAAGTGTACTGAGGCTCTCACGACTGGATGGATTTTATTTTCGACATGTTGGCTACACTTCCGTGTAGCCTGACCCTTCCCCTCCGCAACGAGACCGGTTCGAGGTCAGTACGTTGAGAAGGGTCGACGCGACAACACGTTTCGTGAAAAATGTCAATCCAATCTCCCGCCAAGTGCGAAATACGCGGCATCATCCGTTATCTCGTTTGGAAGGGAAAACCTCCGGTTGAGGTTTATAATGAGGTGAAAACTGCATATGGTGATAAAGCTATGAATCGTATGAGTGTGTACAAGTGGTGTCGTGAGTATAAAAACGGTCATACGTCTGTGCATGATGATCAGAGGAGCGGAAGACCTTCAATTGTGACTGACGAAATTGTGGAAAAAATCGAAAATGCACTCCGTAACGATCGCAGATTGAATATATGCCTCAAGGGGAGACGATCAACTCTGCAAGATACTGTGAGACCCTAAAAAAATTGCGGAGGGCGATTCAGAACATGAGGAGAGGCATGCTGACAAAGGGAGTCTGCCTGCTGCACGACAATGCCAGACCACACACGGCCAACGCCACGAAGGAACTGCTCGCCTCGTTTAAATGGGATGTCCTGTACCATCCCGCGCATTCCCCTGACCTGGCACCTTCAGATTACTATCTCTTTACCTCCCTGAAGCTGCACATGGGTGGAAAAAGGTTTTCAACCGACGAGGAGGTAAAGGAGGAGGTGGAGAAGTGGACGGAGGGGTTGGCGGGAAACTACTTCGAGGAAGGCATCAAAAAGTTGATACCCCGCTTCACCACCTGCATTGAGAGGAATGGCGACTATGTCGAAAAATAGCTTACATATGTACTACGGTAACCACGTAATTTTTTTGTTTAAATAAAAAAAATTGTAACCTACAAAAATTCAGTTCACTTACTTTCTGGACTTACCTAGTATATTATAATATATTATATCTTTGCGCACCCGTGACAATCTGTAGACATCGCTTGACATTGAAGGGTCGCGGTTTTTGGGAAATGTTATTTGGCTTCTCAGCTTTGACTAAGGACGAGGGATTGTTTTAATTTTATATTTTATCAAAATTTTGGTAAACATTATTACTAAAGTCAAGACAATGGTTCTAAAAGGAACTTAAGTACCATACTAAATTGGAATTTCTACATATAATCATAATTTTCACAATATTTAGAGATCGAGTAGTGTCTGATGTAAATAATAATACAAGAAAAACTAAAATAATAAAAAATATTTATAAACAATAACTTCATTCAAAAGGGAGATACAACGTTGCTGGTAGGGATAACATATAAAGGATTTTCAATGGGAAGCCCTCTCTGACTAAGATGGGTTGAAATTTAGTCTTATAATTTAAATAAAAGTTAAAATAATACTTTTTATCTATTAGTTTTATTAAATTCTTTACTTTGACGATAACCATATAGTAAGCGGAACCTCTGTATTGGAAATTGTTGAGACTTCTTTCATGGGTACTGTAGAAAGTCCAAGTGTCTCTTCAATAGCACACTATGAATATATGCTTGGTTAGCCAAAATTTAAATTTTTATGTCTTACTTTATTTGTAAACACGGAAGTGGCAAACACGAGGTCTCCGTGTTGCTCATTGTTTTCTTTACCTAAACCTCAACTGTAGTAACCTCCTTAATTACCCTACCTACTCGTAGTTACCTCCTTAATTGTTCTAATATACTCGTATGTAGAATAAAATTTCCCGATGATGTTTTGCTATTTTAAATGTACGTGAAAGTAATAGTAGAGATAGTACAAGAAAAGTATGGTTGGGTCGAGTAAATTATATTTCAAAAGAAGTAAACGTAAAAAAAGCCAGAGCAATCGTTGGAGTTTTATGAGAATATGTATAGTATGTGTATCGATGTGAAAAAAGCGAAGGATGTGTGTCTAGATACACAAATCTGGTTTTCATCTTCACGGTCTACCCTGACAGGGAAATGACGTGTTGATATGTATGTATGAGTATATAATTACTTAAAAAAGGGTGTATATATTTAGTATATATAATTTTATTATATATCTAAAATATATTTCCAAATATTAAAAAAATATGAGAAAAAGGATACATATTGTACGAAAATAATTTTGAATCGCAAATATATTAAACCTTCAAATATAAACTTTGCTCTTCAAAGTGTAGCGTTCTAACTAATTTATGTTTCAAACTGATGGCTAGAACACAACGGTCCCTCGCTATTTTTGGTGAATGATGAATAGCTGTCACGAGCAAACATCGTTAGCTCTCACTTCTCGACTTAACGCAGACAGGACACTCACTTTGAATACTGTTAGAATAATTTGATTCTCCTTACATGACACGTCAATCAATTACTCAGGGGTCAATTAACCCTTGTTACATAAATAATACTTAACAAAATTTACACTACTTAAAGCGTCGCTTAGTTTGTCCTGTCACTGAAAGTACAATTCTCCGTTTTCTGATACATATTTAAGATTAAGTCCTTTTCAAACGACAAGCCTCAAAAATACCAAAGTAACTACGAGTAGATTATATTTGCTAGGTTAGTTTCAAGAAGACTTTATATATATATATATATATATATATATAATATATATATATATATATATATATATATATATATATATATATATATATATATATATATATATATATATATATATATATATATATATATATATATATATATATATATATATATATATATATATATATATATATATATATATATATATATATATATATATATATATATATATATATATATATATATATATATATACTCTCATACCGAGAGGTTATCCGTCAAAAGTCTGAAGATGAGTACCCAGGTGTACTCGAAACGTCACATAAATGACAAAGTACGCGATGTACCCGAAAATAAACAAAAAAATGTATTACCCCATCGTGAAAATTTATACCTAAACATATATATATATATATATATATATATATATATATATATATATATATATATATATATATATATATATATATATATATATATATATATATATATATATATATATATATATATATATATATATATATATATATATATATATATATATATATATATATATATATATATATATATATATATATATATATATATATATATATATATATATATATATATATATATATATATATATATATATATATATATATATATATATATATATATATATATATATATATATATATATATATATATATATATATATATATATATATATATATATATATATATATATATAACGATGTACTTGAGTGCTTGAGGTACCCATTCGAAAACATGCCCTCACAATAAGCGACACTTATTTTCAGGACGGGTAGAATTACTGTAATATTTTCCAATATATGAAATGGGGGATTTTTTGCTTTCCAATAAAATCACCCGTACGTAGTTTTAAAAGAACTTAAAAGTATGAGAAGTGCAGTCATGTTATTTTTTAATAATAATCAACTAATGAAAATCATAATGTGAAATATTTAAAAGTACATTTTTTAAGCTTTTATTGTTACAAAATTATCAATAATTTTATCGAAATTGATTTTGTTGGAAATCATATTTTAGACAGAAAAAATAAATCGGAAATTTTATCTTGTTTTAGATTAGATTTTAAATGAGTTTCGATTACTTTTTGGTTACCAAAGCTTATTTCGTATGATGATATCATTATGGACATTGAAGAAAATATACGAAGTGCAATATCTGATCGATTTTGGCGTCCTTTAGATATCTCGCCTGGGGCTAGTGCTCCGATTGCCCCGCCCTTTTCTCGACTTTTTACTTACTTTTAGTTCATACATATCTCAACCCTTAGGCTTAAAGTATAAAGCTCACCGAGTTAGTACCATAAAGGATGATGATCACTGTAATAAGAAAATATAAAATAAGCTTTATTTTCTTAACATAAACCCGAAAATTATCCTTTATCTCATGTTAATTAAGAGGGAATTATAAAAAAATATGGATTTTACTCTTCTAATAAGGTACACTTTTAACCATTATAATTTTTTCTTTGAATAATGTTATTGATATACACGTATGAGATAAAGTTAAAAAAAACGGTAAGCCGCAAAATCCATGTCGAAAAAATCTTTGTCTTTGTACGTTTGTGTTTCAAAGAAGTTCACGAGTATTATTGATAAGGAACAAAAATAAGTTCTTGTTTCAATGTCTTGTTGAAATATCTATTGCAATTTGTGCGACATTCAATTTTAAGTTAAAATTGAAAAAAAAAATGGTATGTATAAGAAAAAATCGTTCTTTCAATATTTATGTTACATATTCTTAAACCTTTTTTTTTTTTTGATTTTCTGATTTATTAGAAAACAGTCTCTTCAAAACGTTAAAAAGATTATATACCATATAACTCAATTTAGATTAGTTAAGTTTTCATAGAATATCACATTTAACAAAAATCACACTTGGGCGTGAACATAAATAAATACTTCAGAAAAAAATCCAGGAGAGAGAGAAAACTAAAGTTAAAAGAACAAAAAAAAATAATATTTAAGAATAACTTGAATGTGCCACTTGCCATCAGGTAAATAAATATTAAGTAAAATTTTAATTTAATCCATCTAGAAATGTAGTAATTGGAATCCTATATATTTCCAACTCATCATTTCTTATTGAACAGAGAGCTAATTCTGTTGATAAATCAACTAATTTATACTTGTTCTGCGCACATTGAATAGCTCATTCGATCTAGTTGTACGAATGGGGTACAAAAAACATATTCTTTAAAGTGAAACTGAGAAGTCTACAAGTCCATTAATCATTTTGAAGAAAATTAGGATCTACAAGTAAGGCACAAGCCCCATAAAGTTCCAACGATGAATTTTAATCACGGGATATATTCATACTTCAGCAATTAAGGTTGGCAATAATTTTTCTATGTATCATACTTTGTATTGTACGTTGTTTATTTGATTTTAAAGATAGGGATTCCAAAAAGCTCAACTGAATTCTAAAATGAACCGCACATATACATCGATTAAGTGCAATACCTTTCAAGTTATATGGTTAGTTGATTATGGTAAGCTTTCTAGTTAAATATTATACATGTCAGCAATTTAAGTTTAAGAATAATTGTATATCATCACAGTTAAAACTCTATCATGATCCAGCTCAAGATCTTCACAGTCAGATACTGAATTGTTATTTTCTATAACTTTCATATCATCAGGGTATAGCATAAAAAATAAATAATTATGTATGTATATCTTTGATTCAAATTATAAATAAAAAGACCCGAGATGTGATATCTGTGGGATGCCAGAACAGATTGTTTCAATTGTAGATAGTTATTTAAAGCAACTGCCTGAGAATGATTTGAGATATAAGAACTTATCCAACTGAAAATATTTCCTTGAACCTTAAGTGACCATAGTTTAGGGAGGAGCAAGACATGATTGGTCTTATCAAAAGCCTTTAAATAATTATTGTAGAAAACATCAACTTGGAGTTATGAATCCATAGTATGGAACGCACGTTCTGTAAATTCACAAAGGTATTTTTGATTAGGTAGAATATAAAGTCTTAATATGGACATCGATTCATTGAACACATTTTTTCCCACCACTTAACTGATGATTTGTAACTTTAATATTGGCCTATACCTTTCTACGTTACTTTTTTTTACTTTTTTTAGCACTAGGTTAAGTGCATTTTTCCAATCTCAAAAAAACAATCTTTTAGATATGGAGAATTTAAAAAATATACTAAGGGGTATATACATGATAACTGCTTAGCACAAAGAGATACAAGTGTTGGTTGAAAACGATCGGACCCCGGACCTTTGGTTATTTATAACCTTTTGAAATAAGTTTCAAAAGCCATTGATTATATTAATTGAATACACGTTCACCGAGTAAGGAGTTTTGTCATTGTCGTTGAATGGGGATAAAAAGACGAATTGACAATAATCGCAAAACAAGTCGCAGATATCTCGACCCTTTGAACTTGATCCATCACCGTGAAATATGTATTACTCTAGGCCTATCTGATCCCAACGACTTTGACATTGCAAATGTCTAAAGATAATAACTATTTCAACGAATATCGATATACTCGTATATTGTCTAAATGTACACCCTTTAGAATTCTTGCTATATACTTGTTTATCGCTTCCTACAATTGTATATGAATAATAATCTCTTTTTTCTTCTATTTCTCGTAGGTTTTTACTTTTCACGATATATGTTTGATCAATGAAATATAAAATAATACCAAGGTAGATATTGCGAATATTGGTGAATATTGTATTCTTGAACACTCTGGTAAGGACAATTATATAAATGTTTTTTTTTACTTGGCATACAATTGAGATTCAACCGTATTCAAGTCTTAATCCCGTAGTTCAAACTTCCATCGATATTCTAAATGCCTATAAAAATCTGAGTATAATGAGGCACATAAAACAATTTAACTGTAAGTTAAAAGGACCTTAGATCGCTACTATTGGCGATTTTTATGGTCATATTAAGTGTAAAATGATCAAAACCTTCCGGCACAATGGGATACAATACTTCTACATTTTTCACATCTCGTTTGTAATAACAAGATCGAGAAGTCTTCTGAACTTGTTATGAACCTGCTTGAATGGATGCATTTTTGTTAAAGATAAAAAGTCATGCAAACACGAGATAAAATTATTGTCATTGGAGTTCTGACAAATATACGATAATCCAACTTCATGAAGCCTGATAAGCATGGCTGGTGTTTAAATCACCAATAAATTGCGGATATGAAATGTTGGAATCGTTACGACAATCACACAGGTCTTCTTAAAAAATGCAATTAGCAACTCAATGTTAATTCGCTTAAGGGATAATAAGAACAATTCAGTTCAGTTCAATCCCACCACCACCCAGGCTATTATGGGAACTGAATAAGTCTCCATCCAGCACGATCTATGCCTGAAGATTGAAATCATCTTTTTTAGATGCGTGACGTCACGCAGTGACGAAAAGGAACTGGCGTGGCGAAACACCTGAGTGTGAAAAGAATAAAAGTGAAGACGGATTTAAGGGTCGACATCACAGGAGAAGGAGAATGACCTGTTGCGTAGTAAATAAAATAGTTTATGCCCATAGGGCCTCATATAGCTACTCCAATACTCTCTGATTCTTACTACGTATTTAGCACTCAACACTATAAGCTCATCACCGCCCAGTCACACACAAGTTGCTTCGTAGTTTATTTGTCAAAAAATTCACTAACATTAATAGTGAACATTTTGACAGATAAACTATGGCATTTTGGTGAGATTTGGCTCTTAATACGGAACTTTATATTTTATTATTATTACATCAAGTAACATTTTATATATTTATAAATATTCGTTCAAAAAAAATACTTTTAATAACAATTTCTGGAATTTTGCATTGTTGTTTGTTGTCTTTCCTTTAAAATCTATTTCAAATCCCTTTTAAAGACAACGCGTTGTTTGTCCCGTCTAATTCAAAATGCTCGTAAATAATTACTCGGAAATTAACTTCATACCAACAACACGGGCGCTTGATTATTTTAAATAGATGGCGTAATCTGACATCTCCACGCCTTCGTGTTTTTTAGGTGCACCGATCTAAATTCGTTATTATTCACGTTCTCTCGATTGAGTTTATGATAAGTCTGTACCGTATTAAATTATTATGTCAGAATTTTATTTTGTTTTGTTTAATGAAACAGTATTTCGTGTTAAATCTTTGAAAGAAAATGTTATCAACATTTTTAAATAAGTTTTTAATACGTTACAATGATTTATATGATCATTTAAATTTACAAAACTGATATTTGAAATTAATAAATTGTTTCATAAATAAGTCTAAATAATATGCATTATTGAGAATATTGTATGATTTTCACCACTGTTTGGTTGATTGTTTTATTTTGAATAAATGTAAGAAACAAATTAACATTTGGTACCATGATCATTAAATTGACTTTCTTTTTTAACCTCAACACTGCTCAGCACTGATTTTGCATTTGGCAGAATGTATTTTTTTTGGGTGTACAGATCAAAACTATCGTACATTAGAACTAACCTTTTACGTAGAGGTGTGTAAAAAGTGTATTTTTTGTTTTGATTATGACGTTATTTTACGTTCAAATATTTAGATTCAAAACTTATTTCATCGTAAATATTAAGTTCGATTAAATACTAAGTTTATCTCATTGTGAAAACAATTTACTCGATTGAATTCAGCATTCCTAAATAAGGTATGTTCTTGAATTTTAAGGCCAGTTGCGGAAATAAATATGTGTTTTGTAGGATTGTATTATTTCGTCCCTTTTCAAACCATAACCAGATTTCCTCATTTTTTAAATATCATTTCATTGAAGTTTTCTCAAGAAATTAAATCAAGCGAATCTCAAAGCAACTTTCATTTGAAATATTAAATTTTAATTCTCTTTATTTGATTAGCCCTGACATGGAATTGTACAGCTAATACTTTTTCAATTAAATTTCCCCTTCTTGAAGTACTCAAGATTATTTAACAATGAAATTTGTCGGAATTCTAAGCAAAAGAGAAAAAAAATGTATCTGCTTCGTAAGTTATTGTCCCTTAAAATAATTAGTGTGTCGTACGAAACAGCAAAAAAAACATATTTGTTCTATTGACCCTCAAAAATTGTGATTTTTTAAATACCATGAGCTTAAACAAGTATTCGCCTGCCGTCAAAGTGCATATTTCAAACTTGATATTAATATGTATAGCATACCAATTAAACTTGGAGCAAACAAGTTTTAGAGAAGAGTAATGTAACTTCATGGAAGTAAACCACAATGGTTGCACAGTATACAGCTAAAGTGTTATATGGTGATATCAGTTGGTTTTAGTCATAAATATATTTTTCATCATTATCGAAATTGTTTTCAATTAATGAAAATAAATTTGAGTTTCGACATTATTTAATAATCTAGTAGATTTAATGGTTTAATGTTTTCTTATAGGTAACCAACCTTGAATGATTTATTGTGTTTTTTATGGATTTTCTCTAGTTAAATCTTCATTCTTACATCTCATTATTTAAATCCTTTAAACCTTAGATCTAGTGATACCATTCAATGGCACATAAAATTATTAAGGGTAACTGTAATTTTATATTTATCACCCAAATTTCTGCATAATTACATCAACGCTAAACCAGTTAATTGAAGGTATTTAACTTCATTAATTAATTGTACTTAACTTTGTGTAACCGATAAATAAGACGTTTTGTATCCAATGAGAATCTCAATGAAAAAATAATTTATATTCAATGAGAGTTTTAAAAATACATTACAAAAGCTTTCATTTATTACAAATTTTAGAAAGCTTTTGTTTTGCAAACAAAAAACTATTTATTTGATCAATCAGTAAAACAAAATACAGGGTGGCCCATGAAAGACTGAAGGATGTATATCGCTGTACTGCGCACACTGCTATCATCGCCCAGGCAGTGTGCGCAGTAGCTTTGTCCTGGAACCATACTATACCTCCTGATTATGTTCGACCGCTGGGCGTAAAAAGTCTAGCATTGCCTTATACAAGGCCCCATTAGAAACGAAATTTATAATTCAATCATTTACGTATACCTTAGTAATTTAGGAGTTTCTAATTTTATATAAATCTAGTAAGTTATTATATAAATAAAATGTAAGAAAAAGGATACTTCAGACTGTATATTGATGATTATTATATTTGATTAAATAATAAGTTATATTTTTTAAATAATCGATGAAAAACAAAAAAAATGCGATCAATGTTTCAAGTTTTGTTGCATAATTTTCTCTTTATCACACAACCTTAATATTGAGAAGCGTCTGTTAAGTGTTAACTAAATTGTCAATTGTGAGTTAAATAGCTTGACTAAAGTTTGTAATGTCAATATTACTTAAATAAATAGTCCTCTAAGGAAATGTTTAATTAAAACTTAGGATATAAAAATTTGGCTCGTTTAACACCCAGGCGGAATCGTTTGTTTCTGGATAGATTACGTTAACAAGTCTTGGGTTTTGTTAATGTTTAACTATTAGAAATAACTGAGGCCATTAGAGGAAAACATTTGTAACTCAAAGTTTGTTTTTCAAAAATATACATATTAAGACTCAGGCAATGTTTGTTTTCGATTTAACACATTTTTAAAATAATATTTTACGTTCCCTTTGTAAAATCTATTTAAAAAATAATACTTAAAGTTATGATAAATAATTGTACAACGAAAATATAGTGCATTTTACATCTTCAATGAAATTCAAATGCTGTGTTGCAATGATAGTAATATATTTGTTTTACTAAATAGCTTGTACATATTCTTTGACACTTCAAAAGGGGGCTTCCCACAGTAATATCCATGTTGAAATCCTCACTGAGCCTTGGTTTGACAAAAGAAATCTGTCCAAATAAATAGAAAACCACCTTTATCAGTTCACTGTCAGACAGAACACCATTTTTATAAAATCTTTATCAAGGAGAGCCCTACATGTGTTTGTGAGCTGGGAGAGAAAACCCTTGACCACGTTTTCCATGAGTGTCCTGCACGCGTCACATATGATCTTTACTCAAGTATAATGTGTCCTGCCAGTTAAACTTGTTCCACCTACACACATTTAATTATCTACGAGTTTTCGGTGACATATGTGAATTTAATGTCTAAAACTCCTTAAAGGTTAAGTGCTATCGTTATTTTACACATGTTTTTACAATTCCTCATTTGCTTTAAATTACGATTATCTTTGGCACAATCCTTTTTAAATAATAAAAAAAACTTTAACAAAACTAGTAGCCAGTTAAATAAGGTGTTTACCTCTGGACAAGAAAAATAAGATGTTCATACATCTCATAACTTTTTTAATTTTCATTTTAGTAACATTGAAAGAATCAACTATAGTTCTGTCGGTTGAAACCAGCATAAAACAAGGTTAGTTTTTGGATTAATTAATAAAGTAAACAAATAAGAGTATTAACCCTTGGGCGGGCGCATCTAATCTGTGAGATGAGGTACCTAGTTTTTTTATGCCAATGGGCGAGGTTTACCGAAAAAGAGGTGAGGCTAAGTAGCTTCCGGACTCCCTACTAGGCCGGGCCGAATTAATTATTTTTGCATGATTCGATTCTAATAGCGACATAATGGTGCTAAATGAAGTCAAAATGACGTGTGTAAAACTTTATTCAAATTGAAAATCAACTTTGGCCTCCAAGTTTTGAAAAAAAAACATTTTATATCCTATTTTCTGGCAGGTATTAATGTTACTGCAAGTTGAAATATTATCATTATTTTAATATTTTCATGCACGAAATATAGTCCTTTGCCATAAATAATACTAAAATAACAATCATACCCCTTTGTTTTGACAGCGAATGAGTTGAGGTGAGGAGTGCGTGGACACCGAATTGCGCTCACGTGCAACGACTCGTGTGTCAGTATTGCTCCGGCTACTTAAGAGAAAGTTAACGTTTGCGCGAGTTGTCACTATGAATCCAAATCTCAACTTCTGCGTTTGCCCTGTCAAACGCAAACAGTTGAAAGATCTGTGAAGACCGTCACAGAAGCCTCAAAAACTTTGTATTCGAAAACAGCAAGAGGATTCACAAAAGTTAAGATAGCATCTCGCAGTGTAATGCCACAATTTGAGACGAAAAAGGATTTTGTTGCTAATTGGTTATTAAGTATAACTTTAAGTAAAACTATGAAATGACTTCTTTTTCTTTTTAATACATTAATACTTACCTTAAACTGTTGTTTATTATAAAAAAAATAAGTTTTAATCAAGTAACATGCATGTATGAAAAGATAAATTATTGTATGTTTTCAAATTTTTTTATAACTTCAAGGTCAATCCGGAGACAAAAGGTGTTATCTTATCGTTATAAAACTTTGTATATAATTAAAAAAACGTCATTTAGCAACATTTTTTCACTATAACATTCTGATTAAGACAACTTATTTTTCTTTCATACATTCGTGGTCCTACCCCTCACACAAGGGTATCTTTGTTATTTCTCCAGTGCACCGTTAGTCGCCATAACGGACGTTTTAATCTGCTGGATGAGTTGCGCCCGATTACGTTAGTATTTTGATTTTCGAAATATTTTTTTTTTTCACAATATTTCTTTTAATATACCTGCAACAGTTCGTATATCTATGTTTTAGCCCCTAATTCAATGATATCCTTCGTTATTTACCATATGAATACAAACATGCACGCATGGTATGTGAAAATTGTTATAAGAATGTTTTCGAAAATGTTCAGCGTGAAACTGATTCGGAATAACTTTCTAATCATATTTTGATTACTCCCTTTTGTTTTTGTGAAAACGTTTTATGATCACAAGTGAATTTAAATTTTACATTCTTAATAATGTTTCAAAAAGTGCTAGCATAGTGTTCTCTAATGTTAACTTATGGCTTTTATTTTCGTCACATGAACGTTATGAAGATGTGACAGTTAATTCCACATACTTTTTATTGTGCTAAATATTTTTTATAAACCTATTGTGGGTATTAAATGACTGCAAAAAAATTGCGATGTTACTGAATTGTATTAGTTGTGTTGATAAGCTGCCAACAAAATATTGAGAATATTGTTAACTAGTTATCTTCTATTTTAAGAAAAACAATACGAGAAAATTAAAAATTTTGTTATTGAAAAGTGCAAAGAAATGTACAAATGTTATATAATCATGTTTCAGTGAAAAATTCAGTTTGATAAGCTCTCCCTTAAGCCTTAGCAGAAATTTAATTTATAATCTCACAGATTAATGCGCCCGAACGTGTTAGGGTTTGTATTGCGCCCGACGGAGGGTTAAATAAATTAATTCTTTGAGTAAATTCGACATATGGTCCGCCTATTAAATCGACTTAAAATATTATTTGCAGGCTAATTTATTTCACTTTCGACACCGGTTGCCATATATACTCGTATTTTGCAAAGTGAAGTCCTTATTTCTTATTATTACTCTTCATCCGTGCATTATTAGGAATAGAAGAAATTTGAAAACTTGAATATCGTCAAACCAGGGGATTTTGCGATGTCTGTATTTTGCTGCCGCGGGGCGATCATCGAGATGATAGTGATTATAGACTACTATACTTAGCCCTCATACTTCAAATATGCATAGCTCATTGTGACTTGGGGCCCCTTAATTATAGTTTCTTGACAAAAACATGTGTCCAATAGCGTGCTATAGATATAGAAGAGATATGAAAAGGTATATATGATTCAACTCATGGCTTATAATTTGATACAAAATTTACAAAATAAGAACAGATAAAATATATGTATAACGTACATAGTAATTTACATAAAAGAGAAGATCTTTTTAAAATTTAACATAATCTTTCTTAAGAAGTTCGGCAACGTCAGGAAATTTTCTTTAAACTGACCATTGAAAAAAAAACATCCTTTCTGCCTTGTAGGCATTAAGCTGTTTCCGGAACAAAATTAATAGCCCGCTTCGTAAAATTTCTGAGGATTGAAAAAAGTTTTGTGATGGGAACATTGAACCCTAAAAATTACATGCATTCTTAGTAAATGGAATATTTTCTTGTTGGCAACATGATTCAGTCAGTCGTTTAAACCAAGAAGTTAAAATTGAAATTTAGTCGAAGATTTCTTTTAAAAATATGAAAATTTAATACTAAACATGTTTTAAAAATATTAGGATAACAATCTCAGTGGCTTTATTGATAAGTTACCTGTCTTTCAGCCTAAATATTACGAGTTTCTTTCCTATTGGTACCTTTATTTAAAAAAAAAGGTTTTCCCTTAACGCCTCTTAAACATTTTTCTGATTGGTTGGAATATATTGCTATTTGACAATAAACTCGCCAAGTTGTACTATGTAAAATGAAAGTATAATACAACAAGGTATGGAGTGTTATTGAAAAAAAAACATACAAGATTATTATGTAGCTTTGTTTTCCCAAACCTAATGGAGGCAGACAGTCATGGTCGAAGATTATTATTTGATCATAAATTTCCTCATAGGAATATATAACTCTGTAGCTTTTATTTGAATAAAAAACATGCATCTTTGATGAAGATGTTCCGGATATATTCATATATTTTTTCCCCTTTAAAGAAGCAATTTCGCTTTTTATCCGAATACCAGGAATCGTTTAATTTTTTTTTGACACACCTGCTTTTCTCAGACCTTTGAGATTTGTTAAGAACCGTTGATTAGATTTTATTTTCATTTTGAAAACACATTCAAGCTTTGTTCTAAGAGATAATCATCATGTCCTCTAAAGTATATACTTTATATGCATGAGCTTTAAATTTTCTTAAAAATTAAAGCGGTCTGTGACTTCATTTGAATGGAATATGACAAGCCTCCTATACGAGTATGATATAAAGTTTGTTCCTAATTTTTTTTGCTTTGAGCGAAATGTTTTGCATCTCAAAATTTATTTCATAAATCATAAAATTTTGTCGGAATATTGATATACTCGTAATACTCCTACATATATCCCAATTTTGAAACATTCCTAAGAAAGCTTGACCCTAAAAGCAAAGGCAGTGATTATAAAATTGTTCGAGTGATGGCCTCTTTAACGAAAGTAAATTACTCAAGATTGAAGTATTATTTTACAGGATTTTGAGGATACCTACAAATTTCGTTTTATTCAAATACATATTAAATGGCATTTGAATAAAATAAAAAAAAATATTAATATTTAAATATATCTCGCCGTATTCCTTACGAGGCACGCTGAGATAACATATCTCCAAACTTTTCTATCCAAGCACACAACCTTCGCCTCCTCTACGTTTATACATCTCGTCATGCAAAATTTTCTATCTTTCATACATCTAATTTTACTTTTTTTCAAAACCTGGCCCACTTGATCTTGTCACGTTTTCCTCCATTTACCTCTTTTACACGTAAACCTTTCACTTTTGATTTGTATGTATGCTCACAACATATCTATACCATCAAAACGCTCTTTAATTCATCTTATTTATATCACCCATTTTTTCTATGCATTCTTTTCTGATGTCTGCATTCCGCCTTCTTTTATACAAGTCCAATTTCACTTCCATACGTCAAGGTGGGTACCGATATACTATTATATATAGTACATATATTGTCAATTTTGCTACTTTTGAAAGCGGTCGTTGTACGAGTATATTAATAAGCGCGGCCGTTGTACATTACATTAACTCCTTTGTTGATCTTGTTTCCAATTACCCTTCTTGCAATGCTTCTTTCAACTTGTCTATTACACGTTACTACTATATACTGCAATGATGACAGAACTCATTTATAACTTTTCATGAAAAAACAACTTCTGCGATTCAAAATATTAAATCTAGTGAGCTATTTACTTTCTACTCCTAATACTGTTTTCATTCGACAAAATTTGTAAATTTCTTGTAAAGAAAATAGTTCAGTAAATTATTTTATCGTGGATAAATCATATAAATTTATCTAACTATCATGAAAATTCTGTTAATGTTCTTGAAGCATACAATGATTTTCTGATTTGTATCCTTAAGGCTTGAAGCTAAAAATATCATCGTCATAAATTTTAACTTTATCACTTAGTTATTGTTTCCCTTATTTTTGCTGGTCGATCTTTATCCTTTGTTTTGAATACCCTAATCCTTCCATTATTCAAAATCTTTTGTTTCTTCTTCACTTCTCTGAAATAAACTCGAAAGAAATTGGTTACAATTTTTATGAACCACCTTAATAAATCAAATCGTAGGTTTATTTTAAATCTTGTGAAAGTTTAAAAATGCTTGATGTATGACTAAGGAAAAAGAACGAAAACTGTTAAAGAAACCTACACTTTTTCTGAAAATTCATAAATTAATCAAAACAAAAGTAATTTATCAAGAACAATTAAAAAAATATATTTTTGTCATGAATTGTGGATGATTTATTTGGATTTTTTGAAGGTAGTAAATGTTTTAAAATGTTTATCAAAAGTTTCGGTTTTATCTTTGTGGAGTTCCATATTACAATTAATAATAAAAAGCACTTTATCACACCACTAAATACGTTAATCCCCGTGACATGCGTTTTGGTCTCCTTTTTCATGTAGGCTTTATTGTAAAAATGTTGTATCTGAACTTGTTATTTTGTATTGCACTTTCATTGTACACAATACAGCCTCTTACGATCGACCAGAAAAACAGACAAGAGACTTTGAAAGAAAACTAGACTGAATCATATTTAACCCTTCGATCGGTGACAGTGCCGTGCCGGTGGCGTTATAAAAGTGACAAGTTCCCTAAGGACCGTCAAAAAATTATATGGTATTATCATCATGCGGGTGTGTCTTGATGATTTTGTATGTTAGCTTATGGTTATATAAAGTGCTTAAATGTATATAGAAGGATAAAATATAAGTACGAAGGCAAAAAAATAAGATTGTTTTTGGTAATTCAGGTTTTATTTGACAGGTTCAAAATAAAAGATGTCATAAACGTATTACTGTGCTGTTTATTCATGGTCAGCTAACGCTTGAGTGCAGGGGAGGTATCGCACCGATACAATAATGCTGAATGCTCAGCACAAACCGCTTTATTGTAGGTAAGTATAGCAATATGATCTGGTTTTGCGCTGGCGTCCGTTCTGCGTACGGCATACTACCTTGCTCAAAAAGTTTTAGTACTTTATTCATAAAATCGAAACTACAAGTGTATTAATCAAAATCGATATGGTGAGGGTTAAAAATCGAGTTTTAATGGAAATCGAACCCGCCACCTCAAGATTGGAAGATGATACAGAACTGCTTTTTAATTGATTATTGTGTTTTTTCCCCACTATTTTTATGATTTTTTTCACCATGAGGATTGTGAAGATGCACCTGTCTGATTCCGTATTTTATACTTCGTTTACAATTGGTTTATTGTTTTTTTTTATTTCTTCAATGATTTGTCTTTTGTGTTTGTATTTTTTGCGCCGTGCGGACTGTGCGCCTGTGGACTGCCCCGTTTTGTGTTGGTAACATGTAATTTTGTACGATTTGATACTTGTTTCTTTCTGATTGTTTTTTTTGTAATTTTTTTGGTTATATTCTTATGTATTGTGTCAATTTTAATGTGTTGAGCACTCACTGTTGACTCTTTTATTTTCCTTATAAGATACATTGTACCACTTATTTTCATAAATGTACGTACTATAATTGAAATCGGAGTCGGATTTTTTTGCCGACTCTACATCACTGGAAAACAGCCCTTTGGTTGTTGGTAAAACACTTGTTTCCTAACTCGGAGGCTGCGGGTTCGAATCCCGTTGGAACCCAGATTTTTTAAAAAGGATTCCAGTCTGGTTTTTACTTAAAGTCTCTTTTACATTTTTCTGGCTAGCTGGAAGATATTGCCACATGGAAATAAGCCTGCAAGGTTGTACTGCATGCAATGAAAGTGTAACACAATAGAAAGATAGGTGTCTTATCAACCAGGTCTCGGTACTTATGATTGGAAATCAACCAAATGTTACAATATATTTTTATTTTAATTTTCGTGTTTATTTATTGTAGTTTAACAGTATATGGTATAACACCGTAAAATATACGATAAGTTAATAAAATATTTATTATCACCATCACACCATACGTCTTTTGTGGTAGGCAGAGAGAACAGACCTCCACTGTATTCTAACTTGGCGCATATCTTTCGCTTCTGCCACGTCGATACATCTCGTCATGTAACTCTCCTTTACAAAAAAATTCACTCTTCCTTGTTTCAACATTATATTCATTAGATTGATCCTCGAATTTTTAATCACTTATTAATTTTCTTTTAAAACGACTACAAATTTAATTCAGAGAATATGTAAAGTGCTTTATTAAAAAATCTTTAAATTCTTTTTTTCTAAATAATTTTACATGGAAATATATTAATGTTAAATATACTCGTATATTGAATAATGGATCCTTTCCAAGGCTCATATTCGTACGGGTAGAGGGATTGTTAAAGTTGTTCATACACGTAATCTGTATTTCACCAAGTGAATGAAAAATCACTCTGAAATAAAATTTATTACTCCATTTTATCATGACACGTTGTATCTGTATGGCCAAGTCCTTGATCTGCCCTCTATCTCGTAATATAACATTTTGTTTTTATTTTAAACATTGTAAAATATGATGTATAGCAACGTGACTTGATTATCCATTTGCAATATTTAATGAAAAGTATTTTTGTGTTATTTCGTTACAAGAATCATTCAAATAGCGCTCTTCAAATTAATGTCATTTCCATTACGTATCAGTGTTACTTATTTTATTTAGTTGTTTAAAACTAAATTGAGATGAATAGGTTCTTTCTTTAAAAAAAATATGTTGGGCCCACAGAGCATCAAATTCAGTACTAACCAAGACAAATGACGCAAAAAACTTTTGGAACAAACCAAAATTTATTTTACCTTTGAAAATTTTCTTCAGTTTTGTACGTTTACTCTTGAAAACTATTATTTAATAAATCAAAATAACTTCCTAACTTTATATACACGTATAATATTATTGACGTCGTTTATAAAATTTTGACTTAATTGAAGTCAGAAGAAATTTTTTGAACGTATCTATTGACCCTAATACAACACTCCCAATTTCAATAATTTTAAGGGAAAGGTGAAACGAAGAGTACAAATTCTTGACGGTATATAAGCCCATCATTTTGTGAACAGGGCCAATCACATAACTGGGCAAGACCTGTGACTAAGTGGACTTAATCTTCAATTACGAATTTCATATATTTTTTCTAAATATCTAAACATACATATAAACTGACACTGTCCTCCCTGTCTTTCCCAAACTTTTGTGCTGGGATATGCAGAAAGGACAGAAATCAAGACATTCCTATCTCAACATACACACATTACGCCTCTTTCATATCTATAAATCTTTTCATACAGCTCCAAAAATTAATCTTGCTTTTTCCTTCTTTAAAAATGTCATTCACTTTATCCAATCATAAAATCTTGGGCCTTTCTCTGCCACGCCTTGAACTCACATTTGCAACGGTAATTTGTTTTGTAAGTACATTTCTAAGTATTCCTTTAACCTTTACAAACAATTTCAGAGTGATTTACTTCATATTACTCAACACTTTAGCCTGAATCCCTTCATTCCGTTTCTTGTTACACATTTTTGTCCCATGTGTTATTCTGAATATAGGATTTTCTTCAGTTTTTATTCGGCTCTTTTTAGTATTTTTCTATATCCCCGTTTGATTATCATAAATCAAAGTTTATATATCAATACTGTTGAGAACTATATCAAGTAGATTTTGATTCTACCCAGTTCGAACATTAGCTTAGTGCACCCATTGATGTTCATTTTCCTTTTTAAATCAAGTTTTAAATAAAACTGCGAATATTTCAATGATAAACTTACTTTGATTTTCAAAAATCATCAGAAAATACGATTTATAGTACATACATATACACATATGTACTTTAAGTGGACCTTTTTTTAAGATTGTAAAGTAATAAGCACGAATCATATGGAGGAAGAGACAACGAAAAGAGTATATTTGAACTAAAGAGTGTTGAAATAATTTCTCTCTGCTTGCCTTGCAAGGGATATATGCTCGCAAGGGATACGAGTATATGCCCGCAAGGTATATATGCCCGCAAGGGACATACGCCCGTAAGGGACATACACGTATGTATAAAATATGTATCGTTTAAAAACAAATAAACAAGACTTGGGTTTGTTTACTAATTGTATTACTTACTTTTTATACACAAAATATATGTATTGATAAAAACTCTGTCTTGTGTGTTTTTTGCGTAAAATGTAAATAGAACCATAATGTTACAAAGGTTTTTGCCAATTTTTTCAAAGATTTACAATATTTCAAACGAACCCTGCAATTACTACTCAATTTTTCAATTTATTGAATTCAACAAATATTTTTTACAATAAAATGTTTCATATCAGCCGTCTCTCTAGACTTCGTGCCTTTTTTTAGACACCTGATTTAAGCCCGCAGACATAAAAGGATAACAAATAATTTTTAATAAATCTGAGCTGTAGCTGCTGATGAGATTTGACTAGTTTTACACAAATGCCATAAAAACATTTTGGTTCAAATACACAAAGCTGGGCAAAGATTACATCAAACATAATCCGACAAGAAGCAAAAAAAGATTAACGTGATTGTTCGTGCACCGCTACCAATCTAAAGTCGAATATTTAAAAAAATATTATTATTAAAAATAATAAACTAACAGCTCTCATATCCCGGTTAGTTAACGTATATCTACTGGGTTTCAGTTTGTTTGTTGTTGGTAGCCATCTTTTAAAATGGGTTTTAGTGGATTTCGTGTAAGTCCGAGTAAACAACTTTCATCATCATTATATTTATATATTTCGTCACGCACAATATTTTATTATTTATACTTCTTATATTGTCTTCTCTTAAAATCCGGTTTATTTGACTTAGTCACGTTTTCCTCGATCTACATCTCCTCGCACACCTAGCACTTATTGCTTGTATACTCGATAATTATTTACTCGAGTATTTAGTAATTTATTTACTCGACATGCCCAAACCATCCTATCACCCTTTATTTTATCTTATGTTAAACATATTTTATCATTGCATTTATTTCTAATGTATTCATTAGAAATTTTTCATACATTAACACTAAAAAAATGTTTGTTTACGCAATTCCACAGCATTTATCTTTTATTATTCTTTTTCCGAATTCGCGCTTCACTTCCAAACATCAAGGTATACAGCAACACACATTTATGCATTGTTAGTTTTTCTATCATACTTTTAATAAAGTACAGCTATTGCATATAGCGTTTAGTGATTAGTTTACCTTGTTTAATGTTGCTACCCTTTTTCATATGTTCTTTCAAATCACCCATCATACGTAAATATACTGCCCAGATAACAGAACCAAATAAATAATTAACAATATAATATACTCGTAAAATAAACAAGATTCTTTATTGAAAGCTGAAAAATAAACAAGATGGGTGGTATCTCAAAGATCTAGATGGAGCTTCCAATAGTAAACATCAGCTTGAGGCCCAATTACTTTCAGTACTTTTCCCTCTTTATTTCTTCCATCGCCCACGGATGGCAAATGACCCAATTAAGGTTATAAACGATTTCTTCAGTTCTTATATCGTTTTATATTACTAACTTTTTATACATTCATTCTTATGGTATCTTTTAATATATCTGAAATGGCACTGCGGAGATAACATTATCTTTAGCCCCACTAATATAGCCTCCTGGCGCACAACCGCTAGAATAGACACCCACTTCACTTTTTTTCAACACACGTGGAGAAGCAACTAACCCATAATGTAAAGCAACAGCTAGTAATGTTATACTACGATATTTGAAACTATATAAGGGCTCTTTTTTATGTCGGGTTGAAAACCGCTAGAATAGACACTCACTTGATATACCTGCGACATTCATGTTACTTCCACACAGCGGTGGCCGGTCCCGCTGTGCGCTGGCGCGCCGAATCGGAGAAACAATTCGCAATATAGAGAAATAGTCTCACGGCTTACTGTATGTCCCTGTCTGCCCTATATGAATCTGCGTTTCCGTCCGGTGCATATTCGAGATCGCTCCAGTATGAATTGGCAAATTTGGCCGGTCAATTTGAAAGGAATATTTAAAAAAATTTACTTAATTTTTTTTTAAATTTTCACTTTAATACAAATACTCGTATTATTCGTCAGTATTCTTATACATATTTAATCTATACAAATATTTAACATTTTTGGAAGTCATGTTTGCGAATATATAATTTAATTATTACGAATTATTTCTCCGGCTCAGCGCACCAACGCACCCCGAGACCAGCCGCCGCTACTTCCACACACGGAGAGACAATAAAATTCATACAAGTTAAGCAATAGCTAGTAATGTTACACAGCGATATTTGAAACTCATTAGGGCTATTTTTTATTTTGTCAAGTTTACAACCGGTAGAATAGACATTTACTTCACATATCTGAACATATGAGGTCCTTCTACACGTATAGAGGCAACTAAACTCGTAATTTAAAGCAACAGCTAGCCACGTTATAAAATGATTTTTTGAACTATATTAACGCTATTATTTATTTGGTCGAATAACATCGAACCTAAAATCTTCGAATGTAAGAAAAGCTTTGCACCAATACGAGTAAGAAAGAATTAAACAATTTAAGGAACAACATCCGTATCATCTAACCATATTTAAGGAACAACATTCGTATCATCTAACCATATTTAAGGAATAACATTCGTATCATCTAACCATATTTAAGGAACAACATCCGTATCATCTAACCATATTTAAGGAACAACATCCGTATCATCTAACCATATTTAAGGAACAACATTCGTATCATCTAACCATATTTAAGGAACAACATTCGTATCATCTAACCATATTTAAGGAACAACATCCGTATCATCTAACCATATTTAAGGAACAACATCCGTATCATCTAACCATATTTAAGGAACAACATTCGTATCATCTAACCATATTTAAGGAACAACATTCGTATCATCTAACCATATTTAAGGAACAACATCCGTATCATCTAACCATATTTAAGGAACAACATTCGTATCATCTAACCATATTTAAGGAACAACATCCGTATCATCTAACCATATTTAAGGAACAACATTTGTATCATCTAACCATATTTAAGGAACAACATTCGTATCATCTAACCATATTTAAGGAACAACATCCGTATCATCTAACCATATTTAAGGAACAACATCCGTATCATCTAACCATATTTAAGGAACAACATCCGTATTATCTTACCATATTTTTCAATTGATCTACACCAATACCAAGTAGTTATCAAGCGGATATGGATTTTAACCATGACTTTATCTTTCATATTTTTTGATCGGTATGATTGTGTATTATTCTTCAAGTGTTTGGAGCCGTATTCACGAAATGAGCTTTTAAAAGCGTCATTACTCGTATACGAAATGACCTTATTGAACGAATTTTCTGATATTGATATCTTCTATATCTCGGAAAATAAATTAAAGGTTGAGCTTCGTATTTTTTTTGTAGAAATAACTGAGCCGCTTCACGGGTAAGCAAATAATACAACTTAATTAAGAAATAGACAAAAGTTACACTGCTTCTATTGGTATTCTTTTTAGAATGTGGTATATTTTAAAGTGTATTTTATAATGTATTTTGTTTAGTGTACACACCTAAATAAAATTTAAAAAAATCATTTATTGATCTTTGTATGACAAGGACAAATAAAATAATGCAAAGTGTGCTAGGATATAATTAAGTAGAATTCTGTTCTCTTTGCATTTCATGCAAGGGAAATGATGTGCTGATGATGATGAAAATAAAATCAATCATGTACGACAAAAATACCTTTTTTTTTCAAAACACGTAAAATCGTTTTAGGGCTTAATTTTACCGATTTATCCGAGTATCATTGCTGTCAAGAAATTTCCGAGTTATTTTTAACGAAAAAGGTTTCAACAGTTTGTGAACAAAATGTATACAAACACAATAAATCACACTTTGGCTGGATCTGGTCTAACAAGCTGGGAAAACTCCCCAAAATGAATATCCCTCGCCGATCTGACCTGACTGCCATTTGTATAACAAAAGGTTCGCACCACAGTTTAGAGAATGTTCAACATTCTTCTGAAGGTCAAAAGACTACTCTTTTCCTCATCGATTTTCAAATCTTTTTCATAATATGTAAATATTTTTTTTATTTGTTTGTATTCAGTAAAATATATTTTAGTCAACCCTAACACACTGATACCCAGTAAATTCATAAACTATTTTTCAAATTTTTAAAACATTATTTTTGCATATGAATTTTACTTAGATAATAATGGTCTACAAAAGTTTCTCAGTATCAAACTTAATGGATGGCTTCACAACTTGGACGTGAAAAAATACTCAAAGCAGCTGTGATGTTTATATGACCTACAAATTTTATGAGTTGTTTAAATGTTTCTGACATTACTTTGAGGAACTGCATTAGTATACGTATAATAAAATTTCTTTTTCAATTCCACTAATAATTAATATGTTACCTTGACTCAAATTTCTAGCTTCTTTACTGATCTCTTCGCCACGTTTTCCATTTCTTTAAACAAAATATAAATTTTAATATGTAACTTATTTACCCTACGAGTCAATTGAAAAATGCGCGTTGTAAGAAGTCACTGGTGAAAATATTAAACAAAGTGTTGATGAAGAAGTATTTTGCAATAAATTACTGTTGAAAATATTTTTCTTAAGGTCAATCACTTCTTGGATTTAAATATATTTCCAAAAGATCTGTTTTTATTATTCCTGAAGAACTCTGCTAAATAAATGTTTTATTTTTGCTTAAAAACTGTATTCCATTTCTTTAAAGTAGTTGGTAAATTCAAAATATAGAAGTTCCCCCCCTTATCCGCGGGAATACGTTCTACAATATAATCCACAGTGGATATCTCAAATCGCAGGTAGTACCGAAGCCTGTATAGAATATTTTTTTACCTTTACAAACATACGGCTGGTAAATAAGAAAAATGAGCTTTGTATAATTAACTACAACGAGTTATAATAAAATAGTCCAACTATATAAATATATTGCAATAAAAGTCATGTACTTAACTCCGCCGTATTCTTTTGAAGAAAGTAATTATGTGATAGATGAAATGAGTTGACTAAGGTAGGCTTTGTGATGGAATATAAGGCTTCTCAAGACTTTCTGGCCCTTCGTTGATATTTAACATTTAATATTTTCGATACGTTGTTAATCGCGGGTAACAGAAAAAGTGGATAATGCAAGACTGCTGTTATTATTATTAGATGAATAGCTTTGTTGTTCTTTTATTCTAGTTAAAACATTATGATAGTATTCTAGATACGAATAAATTGTATCTTTAAAGTTATAATAATAATGTTAGTAATAATAAATATAGGTTTATTGATAGCAACATAGTATGTACATAATATATTTAAATATACTTCAAGAACACATAAATTGCAGATAATACATTTAAGAGAGAATCTATCAAAAGGTCTGGGCTCATCTAACAACATCATCCCGGCCAAGATATACCCCACCAATATAAGGCGAGCCCAGCCGCGAGGACACCAGATGTTTTTCAACCCACACCCTTTAAAATGTAGAATAATAAGAAAAAACTAGAAAATAAATGGATGGCGGAAAAAAAAGCAAATCGACAAATACCACCTCAGATTAATTTAAACAAATAAATAATGGTTCCTTGAGAGCAACACAATGTGTACATTTACATAATAAATTCAGTCCGAAATCACACATATATCTCAAAATAAACTGCACATAATACATTTAAGAGAGAAGACAATGAAAGGTAATTATAGTATGCCCATTAATAAAAATTCCGTGACCTGTCGAGAACTCCTACTATTTAAATATAATACGGAAAAAACATAAATTGATAACTCTAAAGTAAATAAATTTATTTATACTAATAACGAAATTATACAGCCCTCAGCTTAATACAAAATAGTTTATGTGGTCCATGGCAGTAAACGAACTTCATAGGAACCATGAAATTTAAGATAAATGCTTTTTGTTTTTATTGCCCAATTTTCATAACAGTCATTTATCAGTAGAAATTATGTGACCCCATGCTATTTTTTTTTCAGCCAAGATAAAAATAATAATTCAGCTGAGCCAGAAAGTTCAAGTGGGTCATTGAGATTAAAAAGATTTGACATGAGAACATATCACAAAGTTTTATTCAACACAATACCATAAATATGTGTACTTAAAATCGAACACAACCCTATCTCCGTGGTCTAGTAGATAAGACGCTTGTTTCCACCCTGGCGTTTTAGGCTTGATTTTTGATTGTACACAAAAATAGAAAAAAGGATCCCAGTTTAGTTTTAATTGACGTGTGTGACCGTTGTTGCCTGTCAACGTGCTACTACATTTCGAACAAGTACGATGCGAACTGTGATTAACGGGCAAACTCTAATAGTTGTGAATCCAAAGGCTCAATAACTGGGATCGAAGATATTTTCTCCCAGTCACGTAATTCAACACGTTGGCATCATCAATTCGAATATGTCAAAGGAAACCATACGATTGAATGATTTAATTAATATGACGCAAAAGTGAATTCTATTTTGCTTTTATGCCCCTCAACATGTCTTAATTGGTTATGTTAACATGTTGAAGAGCAAGGCCAGGATACAACATTGTTTCGGCTTCATCAAACGAAACTCGCATCTCGTAATATTACGTGTTGAAAATACTACCAAACGGAAAATGTTAACAATACTCACCCATGTCTAGCGCACGCGAGTTTTATCACCAAACTAGAGCAATATTTTTTTTGGTTGCCATCAGGAATCGAGCCCGCGGTTTCTGGATGAAAGTCGAGCGTTTAACCAACTAGTTTTCAATAAGCCTTAGGCAAATCAAACATATAAATGTTTATAAAAATGAATTTAAACTTTGTATCGTGTTACTTATTTAAAAATATGGCGTGGCCTAGTTGACAAAAAACGCCTGTCTCTCCAACCTGTAGATTGCGGGATCAATGCCAATTTAAACCCTGATTTTTTTGAAAAAAATAAAAGGATATCACTCTGGTTCCCACTTGAGGCCTCTGGAGCATATTTCTGGCGGGTTAAAATATATTGCCACATGGCGATAAGTCCACCAGCTGGTACTGTATGCAACGAAAGTGTAATACAATACAATATGTAAGGATGCTTACAACGAACACTCGAGAGAAAATAAATTTTGCATTTTTTTCTTTAAAGATTGGGTAAGTCATAAATAATTTACTTTATTGAGAACAAATTGTGGTGATTTCAATGACTCCTCATTCTTGACAAGTTTTTATTTGTTTGGAGTAAACGAGTATCCTTCAGTCTTATCACGAGAGTGACTACTTACACATCATAATTAAATAATAAATTATCAGTCAGTGAAATTGAGAGATTAAAAGTACTTTTTCGTCATGTATTATTATAGAAGTTAAAGCAGTGGAAAATGCAACAAAGACACCTGAAAAATATGCAGTGTGTATGGTGAAGAAACCATAACTGATGAGTGAAACTGTTGTGTGAAATTTTGTTCCACGTGCAGTGGTATCGTTGTGGTATTATTCATTTTAAGCTTTTAAACAGTCAATTTAGATTTAAACGTCCAACAGCTACAGCGTGTCCATCAAGATTTGATCGAAAACCATCCTGCGCTCTTCAATCGGAAAAAATGTTGCTCTCCTCCATGACAACGCATGCCCGTATACAGTTAAAGTAACAAAAATGTTTTGAACTTGGCTGGTCTATTCTTCCATACCCACCATATTCACCTGACCTTGCATCATCCGATTATCATCTGTTCAATTTCGGATAAACGTTTTCATGAAGAAAAAATTCTCTAATGAAAACAGGTTCGAGAGTTTGTCGAAAACTATTTGATTTCAAAACGAGTGGGATCCTACTTAAATGCTATTGAAGAGCTTCCTAATAAATGGCAACATGTCATTGCAAATAAGGGCGAGTTTATAGTTAATTAAAATATCATTGCTGTTTGTTATTGAAATTTAAAATTGAAATACTTAAACAATTTTTTTTATAACCCAACCCAATAAAATCACATCAAAGAATCTTTATTTATTTAGTGTCTTACCAACTAGGTCACGGAGATCTTCCATAATATGCGCGCCTTACGAGTATCAGAGTGTTTTTATACATGTTTTTCATCAGAATAATGATTTAAAATTTAAAAACGTTGAGGTTTTCTATTTATCATAAAAAACGTAAATAGTAAGTTAGAAAAAATGTAATAAACTTCATTTTTATGAAGTTAATCAGAAAATATCCAAGTTAAAATTGAATAAACTGAAATTCTTAGTACAAGTTTAAAATAATGTTGATCCGTTTTAAAGATATTTTTTTGGAAAAAATGATACATACGACAAATTTTAATAAATAAAAAAATACAATATTTTAAATGCTAACTAGGAGTTAAATTACTTTTTCTTGCAACAAATAAAATATTAAAATTTGATAAACCGCAATCGAATCCTAAAACTTAACTAATTTGTATAATTTTTTTCTTACATTTTACTACTTAATCAGTTTAACATTATCCAGACAACACATATAAAGGCTAAAGTATTTAAAAGGTTACACAAATAACATTTGTATACGCGATAAAATACTTTAAAGAAAACTACAGATTTAAAAAAAACTGGATTTTAATGAAATCGAAACAGCAAACATGAAGAGGAAGTATGTAGGGGCCAGATTTATGTGCACAGAGATTTATGGGAAGATTTGCATTAGGTAAATACCAACAAACATACATACGTCTTCCTTAACACCCAGTTATCTGGCATATTTCACGTTATACCAGATACTGTAGAGTGTGGGAGTTAGGAATTAATTTACGGGTTAAATGCAATTTCATTATGGTGGTAAATTCAGGACTTAGATATCTTAAATATGAAATATGTTAAGAGTACAATAACGATAACAACAACTCGAAATGTGAGGCCTTAATATGAATTCATTTCGAATTATTTTAAGAATTAATACTAACAATTGTTTTCTGTTTTTTTATGTTGTTCACTACTTTTTTTTTATTTATACACGTACATGTGGCAATAAACTGCTATGCTTGTATAAATATTTTTTATAAACACGTTATCACACCATATCGCATCTCTAGTTTTTCAATCCACGCTCCCATGCGTTTTGATAGTCCGCATCCAAACACCTTGTCATAAATGTTCATGTTTTTCTAATTTTTTTTATCAATCAATCAATAATAAGTACACAATGTACAAATATAAATGCGTCCTTTTACTTTCTAATTTACTCCATTAAAAATGATCTTGCGATTATACATATACCAAAAACCATATCTTTTTGTATAAATAATTTACGTGTTATCTGAAGTTATGAAGGTTTTACAGTGTAATGTTGACAGATTGTTCAATTGGTGTGAGATCAATAGATAAAGTTTGAATATTAGTTAGTGCCAGGTTGTTGCCTTTTCTAAGTTGAAGTCCTCCATATATAATATTATGGATACCTGGGTGACCTGGGGACTGTGTTTAATACTCAGTTGCCCTTTATTTCCCACACTAATGCTATATGTGATAAGGCCATGAGGATATTGGGATTTATTTTTAAGATATTCGAAAACTTTTTTTCAAACATTTACACTGTTGTAAACTTCCCTTGTACGTAGTCAGCTTGAATATAATTCCACTGTTTGGTCCCTGGCTATGATGTGCATATAAACGCGGTTGCAGCAAAAGTTTTTGAGATAAATTAACTTTAAATTAGGCATTTCTGTAATTGACATTCCTTATAACGAAGATCTTGAACGAAGATTGATGTTAATACCTCTGAGCAAATGTGAAAAATTATTTACTTACTTTGCACAAAATTATTAATTCTCAATTAAATTATCGTGAATCGCTTGATCTTTTCATTATTAGAGATCTTTCAGTGCATACTCAACCAAGGGCTTTTTTATATTGTAAATAGAACCTCTAACTTCCAACAAAATTTCCCTATAAATAGAATGCATCTTATGGGAAATCAATTTGCTGAGATTGCTGATATATTTCCCAAGTGTATTGAGCTATAAAAATATGCTGATTGCCGAGTTGATGAAGTATTTAATTTATAGTTTACTATTCTATTTGCATTGTTGTTAAATTGATACGTTGAGGTGCGGGCAGCTGACTAGGGATAACTTAGTGTCGTATGATAAGCTGTGTATAATGTTAATTTTTTTATAATAATCTTGACTCGTGTACTTGTATACTCTTGTATTATTTTAAATACTTTATCTTTTTATTAAGTTAGTCAAGTGATTTTGATTTTTTTTCTTTTTTTAGTTCAAGAATATTTTTTGTAATATTGAATAACGATAACAAATGAAAAACAAACTTCTTGTTTTTAAAATAATTTAAAATGGTATATTATACCGTTGAAAAATAAAAGTAAAACGAAATATCACGTTTCAATATTGAAATCGTTAAAATATGTTTTTATTTATTTTTTGGTTAATTGATTCATTTTGCGCCCTATGTAACACACGACGAATTATATTGACACAAACACATTGATGAAATAATACGCGAGGAGTTGTACATACGGTGGGTAAGTTCTTTTCCAGGAAGTTGATTAAAAGAGCTTTGCCGTATGTCAATAAAACTCAAGGTTGTATGTTGGGGTTTATTGACACATGGCAAATCTAAATTGGTTAACGGAAGATATGGCACGCTCAATGAAGAACAGCGAGTGAGTGGTTTTAAAAAAACGATTATACACTGTTGTTCTTAGTATAATAAATAATACCAGAAAACAACATTTCAATTTACCGAAACACATAAGACATTCTCCAAAGCATTGTTGAAAATTTACCAATTTATTTTTACCGACTAGGTTTCTTCGAAAATGAGCTAAATCTGCCTTCATAGTGAGCAAGTAAACACTATTAATACATTTAAAGAATGTCATTTAAAAAATAATTTGTGTAAATGATATTACAACAAGAAATGAAAAATAATATATCTAATATCGTTTTCTAAATAAACTAGCAGTTGGATTCATCATTGTAACGTATATGCGACATAAATTAGTATTTGTCTATTTGTGTGATTTATTTCGTAAACTTGTCTCCGGATACGGTTACATAATGGAATGATAAAGTAGATCCTTTCTTCCCTCTTTTACACGTCAAATAACATGATAACATCGGTAAACATTTGCTTTTGGGAAGCTTTCAACTTTGCCTAGGGATTAACATATTACATTTCCTACCTGTGAAAAGTGCCTCCCAAACATGAATATAAAGGAAACTTATTCTTAAAAATACAGTAAGCCCGATACATTGTGCTACAAAGTTACATTTAACTAGTCGTATTGTAGGTGTATTTCGAACAGATACTTAAAAAATATTGAACCTCTAAAAACGAATACGAAGAGTTTTGTCTCAAATCTGCAGTCTCAGAACGTTTACTTTTTTCTTAACCAATTCACCACCATTAGATTTTTTTTCTGTAAACGAAATAAATAATAGATGAATCGTGATTTTTTTTCTAAAGCTGACTTTCATTTTGATCTTGACATTTTAAATGTCTCGTTAATTGGAAAAAATAGCCCTCGGGCAATTAACTTTCAAATTGCAATGGAGAAATGAGATGAAACTAATAAAATGTTCAAGTACAATCACTTCGTTTTTCTTTATTTTATTAAAAAAATTATGAATATTTTTAAAAGTGCTTCGTTTACATAATTTTTATCCCCTTATTTTAACTCACTCCTCTCATTTGAAAAATTATTTTTACCTGATATTTAAAAATAAAGACAAAAAATTAAATCGACCTCCATATCTGCGGTAGATATTTCATTCAGAAGAATTATGAAACTCGGATTTCGATTTTTTTTTAAATAATTAATGACTACATTTTGAGAAGATTAACTGACTGCCAATTGGTGGTTATTTCATAAATATTTATGATACAAGGCTAAGGCATTAATATTTGTATAAGTAAATTGGTGAAATGCATGCATGATTATGAAAATAAATAACGATCCACCTTAAATAAAATCTTAGAAAATAAAAAAAAAACTGATTGATGGATAAATAAAGAAGCAAATTACTTCAACTATCAGATGTTGATTATAAAAGAACACCTTTTAAAAAAGTAAATTATGACGATTTCTGTTTCAGTAAGGAAAAACAAACGTTTTAAATAATATTTAATATATTAGACAAATAAATAATGTCAATGTAATAAGAAGGCAAAATGTTTTTTTTAGTTAGATGAAGAAATGATCATAAAAATGATTTGCAAATGATTAAACCATGACAGCAAATACACAAGTCAAAATTAAAAGGTGCAATATCTCTAATATACTCGTACATCTATGTACGTAGATTTATATTAGAGATATTAGGCGAGAAAAAAATAATCACATGTACGTTTAAAAGTATACTACAAATGTCTAATTTACACAATATACATCAAATATACATACATAGTATCAAACCGTGTCTGTTACGAGGTAGGCAGAGAGAACATATCTCTGTACTTTTATGTACAAGCACACAACTTTCGCCTCTTACGCATTTACAGATTTAGTCAGGCGTAATCTTCAATTATTCATATTTTGTCAGGACTGTATTTGATAAATTGCATAGTTCACATCCCCGAAGTCCAGGACTCCAATTACAATTATCGGTGAATATTATTCCTTTTATCTTAATGTTGGATTTCGTCCCCACGTTAAACCCTCGATCAAATTAAATTCAAATTGTTATTGAAATCTCCCTTGCTAATTACAACACAATCTTTGTAGCCAACTTTAAACTTTTTTTTTCTTGACATTCGTCAAGTTTTTTTTATATTTTTTTTCTTTTTTTATCCATAATATAATAAACTGTTTCATTTAAAATCATACTTTGTTTAATTGTGTCGCCTGGTCCCGCTGAGAGTTGAGAAGGAGTTATTCAGAGTTAAGGGAACCCAACGAACCCCTGAGATCTAAAAGTACTTGCCTCTTTAAGAAGCCGGCGGAGCTGAACGGGAGCGTCACACCTCATATGATGGTAATGTGTTATAACTGATTTAAGTATTGAAATGTGTACAATCTAATTTGTTTCAAATATAGGAAAAAGGTGTGACATTTTGGCCCCCGAACGTGTGGCGTACTCTGTATCTCTGATCTCTCACTGGACAAGTTTTTTTATTTATAATTTGTTTTGTGTGTTTTAAATAATAATTTGTTTACATATTTGTATATATCATAAGTGTATATATATTTTTTCCGCGACCGTTTGTTTTCACTATCTTTGTTCCCACGTGTTCATCATTGTTCGCGACCACATGGTCATCCTTGTTCCCGCGTGTTACGGGCTCCAGTTTTGAAGAGCCGTTTTTCGAGTTTTTTATTAATGAATTGTGAATAGAATTTTAGTTAATCGAGGGAAGAAAAAGAATAGATTTTCTAGCTAAGGTTCGCTAAATATTCCGTTGTAAAGAGAATTGTGTTCCGATTTATTTGAGACCAATCTCATATTAAGAGAGTTTGTGGGTAGGCAAAGCGCACGAAATGCCTATCTTTCGTGAAATAATTCGCTGTTCAGTTGGCCCAGTTTTTCGGGTTTTCTTTCAAGGATTAATCATTTCTTGGTGCTCGGTTTGTCGAAATATGGAGAATTTCAACGGTTTAATATTGCAAAGAAGTAGAAGTTTCGCTTAAGTTAGATTCCTCTTTTTCTTAAAAAAGATTCCGTTGGAGCGAGTTATTTTTGGTTTCGATCCTGGTAAGCGACAATGGCCGAATCATGAATTGAGTAGTTTCTTTCAGTAGTGGATCTATGAAGGATATAGTATTGCATAGAGATTGGATTACATTTTGGTCTATAGTCGTTTGTTGTTAAAATGGAGCTTCAGTCGGCCTCGTGCCTCGCGGTTGATTGTAAACACGATGTAGGAAGTTTGTTGTTTGTAAATTTGAACTGCGTTGCTAAGAGAAATCTTGCTAGTTTAACAGAACGATCGAGTTAGAAGTGTTGTTTTTGTTAGTGAGGTCTTGATTTGCTTTGGTGGAGCCCTGTTTTATTGTTTTATTGTTGTCTTGGATGGATAGGCAAAGTGTTATATGCGTATAACTTTCGTAAAAACTATTCCAATCGCGTAAATGATCCAGTTTACGAATTTTGTTTAAGAATAAATAATAATTATTATCTCAGTGGTCAGTTTGTGATTTTGCGAATTGTGGTAGAACGAAAAGGAGATAAAGGATAGGAATTCAATGTTAAGAAAATTAGAATCAATGAATAGAAGTTGCGTTAAATCAAACACCGGGAAGATAGACGCCATTTTGTTTTGCAGGTAGAAATACTGCACGATGTTTTACCCCTTGAGGAGATATATTCGCATGGTATCGTGTTTGAAACAGATTAAATTAATAAAATAACACAGGAAGTGCGTGGTCATTGAATAACGATAATTAGTGTTTTGAAATCGTAGAATATTCCAGTTGAATAAGAATTGGTTCCTGGTTATTTGAGATCAATCTCACCTTAAAAGGAGAAAACTTTCGTAAATAATGTTTCAATCGCGCAAGTGATCCGGTTTACGGATGTTGTTTAGGAATAATTGATAGTTAAAATCGCAGTGCTCGGTCTAGTAATTTTCAAAGTCAAGGGCAAAAGGAGGAATTGCGTCGTAATTATGGATAGTTTATTTTGTTATCGGTGCAGCGGATCAAGCAGTAAATATTGTGAAAAAGAAAAAAGTGGGAACTTGAAGAAGGCTCTAGATGTGAATAGTATTGCGTCATAGTTATATTTTTTTTTGTGATAGCAGTGGCTGTTATTAAACAATATGTTGGAATAGAGAGAACTGGAATTAAGTTCTAGAAGGGTTTTTTGTAATAAGATATTACAAATTATTACGCGGAACTACTGTTTTGATGGCGAGTTTGTGTAGAAAGTATTGCGTCATAATTAATGTCGGTCGGTGATATTGGCTGTTCTTATTGACAAAGGGATTGTTAGAAAGGGCTGTTGTATTTTATTGATAGTCAGTCAGTCGATGCTGAGTTTTCTTATATGCGCTGTTTTTAAACACTGAATGGACTTACGTTTTAGATAAATTCATTTGTTCTCGTATCAATGTCTTTTGAGAGAGAGGTTTGTTATTTGGTCTGAATTGAATTTCGGTTAGTTAAATTCTTTTTTTTTGTATCAATACGATTGTTAACAAAGTGGTTTATGGGTTTCGGTAGGAATAGGGTTTTAGGATGATTCCTTTGTTTCTGTCAATACATCTGTATAGCACGGTTGGTTTAGAAATTCGAAAGGAATTTCGTTTTAAATAGATTCTTTTGTTTTGTGTCGGTGCATTGGGTACAAAGGAGATGGCTTGTTTGTCCTTGAGGTAGAAGTAAATAGACTTCCTTCAACTTGCCAAAGTTCCTGTGAGATGCAGCATTAACCTTCTCAGAATTAAGGTTAAAAAGGGTAGTGATTGTCATTTAGTCAATAGAGTTTTCCTAGAAGGGTATGGGTCGGAAGACTTTAGGATAAAGCGCAGACTAGACCTGCTTATGTATAGAAACAGTTGAGTCCCTTACAGATTATATTCCAAGAATAGAGAATTTTAAATCATATAACGAATTACCCTTGTCAGATAACGAATTATCGCGGCTGTAAGAAAGATAGCATAAAGATAGCCCAGAGATTATCTGTTTCCAGCCGTCATCAGTTGAGGATTTGTGAAAACTCAGCTCAGTTTTCGAGCTAATAATTAAGGAAGATAAAAGATCTCGCCTCGCTTCCTTTTACGTAAGAGCGTGGCCAGGTAGTCGGTAGTCGAGTATACCACTCCATGTCATAAAAGTCAAGAAATAATTAAGTCCGGATTCTCGTGGTCAAAGCACGTGAAAGGAGCATGGCCAAAGAGAGAAATAGAGTATAGCCTCTTTGTTGTTGCAATAACGGTAGAGTTATTTGTGTATTTTCTCTTTAGAAGCTAAAGAGCGTGGTCGAGTGACCAGTAGTCGAGTATAGAACTGTTTCTCGTCGTAATAGGGAGATCGTAGTTGAGTATTCTCTCTTTAGAAACTAAAGAGCGTGGTCAGGTGACCACTACTTGAGAATGGAACTCTTTGTCGGCGTAACAAAGAAAGTTAGTTTTTGTTATCTCTTTTGAAATTAGAGAACGAGGCCAGGTGACGAGAAATCGATTATAGCACTTTTGTCGTTGTAATAACGAGAGAGTTAGTTTGTCTTATCTTTTTTTGAAATTAGAGAACGTGATCAGGTGACAAGAAGTCGATTATAGCACTCTTTTGTCGTTGTAATAACGAGTGAGTTGGTTTGTGTTATCTCGTTTGAAATTAGAAAACGTGGCCAGGTGACTAGAAGTCGATTATAGCACTCTTTTGTCGTTGTAATAACAAGAGAGTTAGTTTGGGTTATCTCTTTTGAAATTGGAGAACGTGGTCAGGTGACATGAGGTCGAGTGTAGCATTCGTTGTCGTTGTAATAACGAGAGAGTTATTTGAGTAATCTCTCTTTAGAAACTAGAGAACGTGGTCGGGTGACCAGTGATTGAGTAGAGAACTCTGTCTTGATGAAGAGAGCGTTAGGGGAGTATTCGCTCCTTAAACTAAAGATCGTGGTCGGGTGACCAATAATTGTGCATAGAGCCCTCTATTGCCTTAATAAACAGAGCGTTAGATGAGTATTCGCTCCGTAGAACTAAAGAGCGTGGCTAAGTAACCAGAGTGCGAGTATAGCCTCTTTGTCGTTGTAGTAACAGGAGAGTTAATAGTGTATTCTCTCATTGTAGACTGGAGAGCGTGGCCAGGTGATAGCTGGAGATTAAAAAATTCTGGTCGTTTTACCAGAAACGGAGTTGGGAACACGGTTAGAGCTCGGTTGGAACTAGAAAGCGTGACCTGGAGTCAAATTATTAAATGTACCATTCTTGTCTTGTAAGAAGGAAGGAATACAGGGGTTATTCTCTTATAAGAAAACGGTTGAAGTTTAGTAGTTGCATATATACTATAAATTGACTATTGAATACAGTATAGCTTAGAATAGACCTTATGCGGTGAGTCCGTCGTCACACGATAAGGACGCGAACATATGATATGGATCCGGTCCTGAGAACAGCTTCTGTGCCCGGGTGGATTATAGATAAGCTGATAGTTGACAGTGTAGTGATGGGTTCGTCAGCGCCTAATTGGGAGTCATTCATGGTTAGGAAAATGGTTCTTAAAATAATTAAATTAAATATTTTGTTATATACCTTGAGGGTATACACTGGCGGATTCCTTGGTGAATGACCGTTTAGTATGTCAAGTGACGTCACCGGTGCGAATTTCTTATTGCACAAGGGTGAATGAATAAGTGAGCTGGCCGTGGGCAATCTCGTATGGATTCATTTCCATATGTTCTATGTATGGGCTGGTGTTCAACCCGGTGACTCCACCAAAGAACACCTGGCGTTCAATGAACCTGAGCCTGGACCAGGAGTGGCGGAATGCTGAGAGCCTAGAGAAGGATTATATGTATCTCAACGAAGGACTTAGGTCCTTCTGAAGTAAGAATTCATGTAATACATAGATGATTAGTACCGTTTGTAGAAGGTACACGTATTACGTTCAGGATCAAATTGCTCTTGTGTTATGCGAGCTCAGGTATGGGCTACCTGACAGCTGTTGTGGTTTAACTAGTGGTAACTGTTACCTTCTCATTAAGATTCCCAATCGGAATTATTGGCTGCAGAAGTTAGGGCATTAAGTGAAGATATACTTGCAAGTCTTCCGAATTTCGTATTGGGGAAGTATTGTCTTCCTAATTGTTATTTTATCCGGTAAGAATTCGTGAGGTATTCCGAACTTCTTAGTGGAGAGGTGTACCCTTCCCACGGGAGTAGCGTTTCAAGGATTGTACAGAGGATTCAGTAGAGTATCCATCGTGGATAATTGCTTTGCGCAAATGCTATCGCTGGACATGGTGGTCCGTAAGTTTAATAGCAGTTGAATTGTTCAGTAGTGCTATGGAAGAGGTGTTGCTTTCCACCGAATTGAATTTTGGAAAAGGTTGTACAGATGGTACAGTGGAGTATCCGTTTCGGTTAGTTGCACGCAGTTAATGTTAATTTTTGGACGGGGTTCCATAATGATAATAGCCGTTGATGTGTTCGGAATTTCTTGTTGGAGAGGTGTAGCATTCCACGGTGCTGAAGGGCTATAATATTGAAATGGATCATATTGTTGACGAGTTGACTCCTGTTGAGTGTGGAGTATATATTTTGAAATAAAAATTAATTATTTTTTTTTTTTGTTGTGTAAAATATTATAATATATTTTGTTCTGTCAGAGCACTCACCGAGTACGGGGTCGCAAGGTAGTCTGTGAGGCAGCGCGATGAAAGGTTTATGGGAAATGTGGAGGTCGTAGTGGTGCTGCTGGGAGGAATAAGGATAAGAGTATGGTGCGTTCTCGAATGAACTTTGACAGAATTTATGTAACTGTTACGGTAATTGCCGTTGTATTTTTGTTCTGTTTTGAACTTTAACAGAATTTATGTAACTGTTACGGTGATTGCCGTTGTATTTTTTGTTCTGTTTTGAACTTGGACAGATTTTATGTAACTGTTACGGTGATTACCGTTGTATTGTTTGCTCTGTTTGAGTTTTGGGATAAGAGCTCTGGTTACTGTAGCGTTGGCAGCATGCGTCATGACTGGGGGCTGCGTTTCTTGGATAGTGAAATCTCGAAACGAACCCGTGCCCTTGTGGTCGGACGTATGGTGGGTCTCGCTCCGTAAATTGAGTTACCAGTTTTTCGTTGTTTATTATTGTCTCCTTACTTTGGCTCGGTGTGAATCACCGAGAGGCCTTGGGCAGCCTTAAGAGTCCGGGTTGGGAGAAGCTAGCCTCCCAACCGATAAAGGTTTTGAAGATGGCCTGAGAATACATCTGGGATGGATTGTTGTGTGTCTCCATCACGGGCTTCATGAACCCATATTAGCAATTGCGGATACAGATATGTTCTGGCATGTACACGTTTCGGGCTAAGGTAGCTTCGGTTCCTGGGGGTCGCGTGTCTGACGCTCGGATCCTAGATGACCATAGTTGTGTGTGTGGTATCACGTGATTCTTGGCTCTGTTCTGGGGGTCCGTGGACGCGTCCTGCTTTCAACCGGGGCTACTCGCCAATTTTGTATTATGTTTTGTGTTTTTTTTTAAGTGGATTAAGGGTCCATTTATACAGTTACCATTCTGTGTGGTGGTGAATTGTTGCTGCAACGGTTGTCCAGACCTTGGAGTCTGAGGAAACCTAAGATATGTGTAAAGTTCTGTGTGAACTTAAGGAGATAGAAGTCCTAGATAAGTTCTGTGTGGACTATAGGATATTTGTAATTCAATGTATAAAGTTCTGTGTGAACTTAAGGAGATATAAGTCCTAGTTAAGTTCTGTGTGCACTATAGGATATTTGAAATTCGACGTGTAAGGTTCTGTGTGAACCTCTTGAGATTTAAAAATGATAATATTGGCTTGCGAAATTTATTGTTATCATTGTTGTTATCACTTCGCCTGGAAGTGGCCGGAAGTTTGGACCGCCTTGTGCTGTGTGCCAGAGATGGTCATATTGTGGAAAGCGCCCGTGATATGGGGCCGCTTTAAAATTTATCGGTTTCCCGACTGTGCAGACTAAGTAAGGGCGAGGAAAGGATTGTGTTGTGAATTAATGTCTTTAGTGTATCAAGGGAGGTGAAGTTGTAATTTTGTGTTGAGCTATGTGGGTGGTTGGTTGGTTGGACGGAATCCACATTGAAAGGGGAGAATTTCAGGAATCACCTTTGAAGATCAGCTGGTTCATAGGTTGGCCCGTGACCTGCAGTGAACCCACTTAAGTCAGCCTTTGGGAGAAGACTGCAGATTTCTTTTATTATTTTTGGTTAAGCTGTGTCCATTTCTCAGAATATTGTAATGAGAGAATGGCTTAACTGATTTGTTTCCCTCTTGGTCAACATTTGATTGTTAGCTGACCTTGCTGTTTAATATTTTATTAATTGTATTACCAGATTGTATAATATTACTGTAATTTCCTTTTTTTTGTTTGTGATTTGATTTTATTACTATTATATCAATTTCTTGTAACGTTGTACCATTTTGTAATGTTTTTTTATATGTGTAAGGAGTTGGGAAGGATTGTTCCCCGCTCCTGTGTAACCGGCTATGTGTTGATGTTAAATTGTTTAGGATCCTAGTCAAGGAAAAGGTTTACGTGGTTTCCTTCCTCGTGGTCGGTCTTACACCAATTAAGACTACACCTATGGGCAAATGCTGACTAGAGATAAATCGGCCACGAAACCGTATCCGGTGAGGGGTACATACACCCCTCGCTCCTTAGAAACATCCCTCGGACTGATGCGTCTGTGATATACGGAGGATAATTTTTTTTGTTGTTTTTTTTGTTCTTTCGGTAACTTAGGATTGGGTGTCAGGACTGTATTTGATAAATTGCATAGTTCACATCCCCGATATTAAATTCCCGACATATCATGCTTATGAAACACGTGTCTCGGCTAGTAACTGGAAACAAAATATTTTAGTATATTTTAATACTGTCGCTAAGATTAAGTCAATAAAAGAAAAGGGTCTCTTAGGTGGTCACCGCCTCAGAAGTACAAGACCATATCCCTAATTGTAAAGAATTCCATGGTCATTGTTTGTTTAGAAATAAAAAGGGTCTATAATAAAATCTACTTCGTAGTTATTTTCTATTGTAAAGTATGGAATTGTAAGGCCAGCGGTAAACGGCTAAGAAACAAGACCTACGGTCCTTCTTGTGAGAAGACAAAAGCAAGGTATCATAAAAATCCATTGCTCAAGATAAAGCAATAAAAAACTGTCTAGACGACATACCCTTTTTGCTGAATTCTAAAAGATACCGATCTCAATTGTCTTTTAAAAATAAAGTATCATGTCTATGACGGTTACTATGTGAAACTATTATTTTAAGTGAGAATGAATACATGTAGCTTCTCTTTCTCCCGATCTGGCTATAAAAGGCCAGAAATTTCACGAGGAGGCCTCTTTTGCCACCAGACACGACACTGTTAGGACGTCTCTCCAGAAACAGTGTTTGTACGGAAGACAGCCAGACTCGTTTTCCTCGTATATCGCAGAAGTCCAGGACTCCAATTACAATTATCGGTGAATATTATTCATTTTATCTTAATGTTGGATTTCGTCCCCACGTTAAACCCTCGATCAAATTAAATTCAAATTGTTATTGAAATCTCCCTTGCTAATTACAACACAATCTTTGTAGCCAACTTTAAACTTTTTTTTTCTTGACATTCGTCAAGTTTTTTTAATATTTTTTTTCTTTTTTTATATAATAAACTGTTTCATTTAAAATCATACTTTGTTTAATTGTGTCGCCTGGTCCCGCTGAGAGTTGAGAAGGAGTTATTCAGAGTTAAGGGAACCCAACGAACCCCTGAGATCTAAAAGTACTTGCCTCTTTAAGAAGCCGGCGGAGCTGAACGGGAGCGTCACACCTCATATGATGGTAATGTGTTATAACTGATTTAAGTATTGAAATGTGTACAATCTAATTTGTTTCTAATATAGGAAAAAGGTGTGACAATTTATTACTTTACTTTCTTCCCAAATCTAATCCATTTGATCCAGCTAAGTTTTTTTCGGTCTTTCTCGTATTGTGCATGATGAAATGTATAAATGTAGAGAAGGCGCTATTTCCTTAGTCTAGCTCTTGCACTTTTGACTTGTATTCCACTTACCCAAACGGATTGTGCATGATGAAATGTATAAATGTAGAGAAGGCGCTATTTCCCTAGTCTAGCTCTTGCACTTTTGACTTGTATTCCACTTTCTCGGATTGTGCATGATGAAATGTATAAATGTAGAGAAGGCGCTATTTCCTTAGTCTGGCTCTTGCACTTTTGACTTGTATTCCACTTATCCAAACGCGTCTCTCTTCCTCTTACATAAAACATCCATTTAATTAAAACATTTATCAGTGATGTCTTTATTCGACATTCTTTTATACATTAGCACCCCACAAGTTTTTCAAAGTGCATGCATATTCACAGCATTAATATTATTTTCATCCTTCTTGTGACAAGTCTAAGCTTCACTTCTATATGCCAATGTGCACCAAAACAATAATATGTATTGTAATTAAAGCTATAATGCTTTTGATTTAGCGTGGTTGTGATTTAATACGTTTATTGTTCTGTGTACCTTGTTGCCTGTCGCTAATATTTATTTATTGTCGCTTTCAACTTTACTATCACTTTAAATATCCATTTTGTCTATCGTCTGATGTCTTCATTATCTCTTCTTTCTTATTATTATTAATACTCCACAAATATTTCTTTGTGCACGCATCATCACAGTATTAACCAATCTTACTTTTACCTAGACTCGTCTAGAAAATCTAGACTCGTCTTATTTAGCCCTTTTAATTCCATTAATCTCTAAAAACATTTCATAACGGTTAACTTGGAGGTGCTTGCATATTTTTAGCACACACTGTAAAATTAAAAAAAGTACACCAAAATGATACAAAAAAAAGTAAAATCTTTTGATAGACTTTTTTCTACCCCCCCTCAGCTTTCTATTAATGCTTTTAATTTTGAGAGTTTAGATTGTTTTGTGCACCTTGGATCACTGGTAAACTCTTTCAATAACACCAGTGAAGAAATAAATAAGTGAATATTCTCGGTAAATTTATGCTATTTTGACCTTATCCTCTTGATTAAGTCTCGCTCCCTCTCCAGGAACATAAAAATCAACTTGATAAGATATTGCTAAGGTCTGTGTTAACTTATGCATTGGAGACCTGAACATTTCAAAAAGCGGTACGAAAGATATTTTGATACCTTTTAGATAAAGATAATCAGTAAAATATATGGTTAAATTCATAAGAATGGCGCGTTGAAACAGAGGTATTGCGAAAAGCTCTTGACCCTAGGTTGAAAAGTTAGTCTAGTAAATATTTTAAAAATTGTACAATAGTATTGCACTGGCTTTGGTACAGAATGCAGGATACTGACTCTGCAGGAAGGCTTTGTTCAGTGGTCCGATGGGGTGTAGGGGACTGGAGAAGAAAAATCTGAGATAGCTGGATAGCGTGAGTTATATGTTAGGGTTTATGAAGCGGATGATGATGAAAAAGTTTTACAGAAATACTACATGAAAATATATGAAAAGAGACGCATACATTTGATGAAGAAACTTCTGTATATTTTTAGTAGTGAGAACACTGGGTTTTTATAGAAAGTTCAGCTCAGCGCAAAATAGTACAGTTGGTAAATAAATGTCCCTTTTTTGATTAATTGTAACAAGTTGTAAAGATCCCTTTTCTACTACTAGACGAAGATGAATGGAAACTAGTTAGATAAATGGTCTCCTGCTATCATTGTGAATCGCTTCGTTTGAAACCCTTCTTACTTCTCTTTTGGGATTTGTTACAAGTGCACAAGAAATTTCCGAATCTAAGCTAAATAGTTTGGAAAAGGATTTTAAACCTAAATCATAAATAAATTTTATTTTTAGTATGAAATATTTGTACTAAACGGATTTTTTCCCTCTATTAAAAAAAATACTGAAATGACACTTAAGTTAAATAAACTTGATATTCAGATTCATAGTCTAATTCTATAAAAAATATAGGACCATAAAAATTAAACATCGGAATTATATTATATCTTCTTATTACGCGAATTATACTTCTTTCTTATAAAATGCATCATCTTTCAAACACCCCAAGTTAATTTCCATTTATCAAGAAATATTTGGAAATAATAATTATTATTATTATTATTATTATTACACATGACAAGAAATATACACAATTTGAGAAAAAACAACAGGTAATTTGATTTGGACGTATAATTTTAATGGATCTGGGTTTGTTGCCTTTCATTTGTCGTATCCCCAGTAAACTAGGCTTTTGCCTGTATCTCACTGAGGATATTTAGCATGAAAAAATAAATCGATACTTCTTTCCGATTTTTGATAACACAAAAAAACCCCATTGCACGCTCTCATCAACCTGACAAACAGTGACACTCAACTACAACTGGAAACATCTTGCGAAACTCAACTCCTCACACATTATCACTCCAGAAAGACCAAAAATATTCATCCCACAATATACCGCACACAATCATAAGAATAAAAATCAGAACAAATTCAAAACAAAAAAAAAAGAAGAAAAAAAGAAAAACACACAGAAACACAAATACAAAAACATCCAAAATTAAAATAACAAGAAGAGACAGACCCACACTCACGAGCTCACATAAATCCTTTCTACTCGTCATTCATCCCGAAAATTGAACATTTTGTTCTCGTGTTTCCTACAATTTGTATTTTTATTAAAATAATGTTGATGAAACTTTTTTGGAAAACTACTGAAAATGTTTTGAATGAAAAGTACAGATAAGAAAAAATGTTGACTTACGATTGAAGCGAAGATCTTTTCTTTATTATTCTGGAAATACCGTCTCATATCGGACATTGGCCACCATCACGGTAATGCTTATTCTAATCACTGCATCTTGAAACAAGTCAGTAGAACAGCACTCAAACCACTTTCGTCAGCTCCGAACCTTAAAGATGTGACGTCTTACTCCCCCTGGTTTGTTATTTATTTTCTTTGAATTATCAGTTGTGTAATAATATGTATTGTTCCCCTAATAATGTGAGTGAGATACTGCAAATTTCGACATTCGCTGTTTTAAGCAGTTCTCGATCCTCATATAATACATACATTTGAAACACGATTTGTCTAGAGACCTTAGAGGGTACGTTTCTAGGTCCATTCTGCAATAGCAGATTTTTGAGATATTGGCATTATGTGCTGAGTTTGAACAATCTTCACTGGTGTTTTACTTACATACTTAGTTATTCCTTTACTTAGTTATTCCTTCAACATCCATTCTCTCCACATGTCCAAACTATCTTAAACCTCCGTTCTTCATCTTACTTAAAACATCTAAGTGGAATGGTATTTTTCAATTCCTTTCTAGGAAACAGTATTTTTTTCACTTATATCGTTACTTTGTTTTTCTATCAGACCATACCTTATTGATTTTCATTCCCTATTGATCGTGCAATAATGGAGAGAAACTCAAGATATTGCCATGGTGGCATATTGGTAATGAGCCAATTTGTGTACATTTATCAACGACATGTCTGATTAACAGTATCATTAATAATTGTTTCATTCATCACCGCAGCCCTGATTTCAAATAACCATTTAAGATATATTCGTATAGTGTGCTATGAACATATAATGCTTCTCTTATTTCCCAAAATATGACTGTTATTAAAATTATAGTTTTATAACGATACATTAGGTAAAATGATACTTAAAGTGTAAATGAGGTTTTAAAATGGATATATTTAACAAGTATTTTTAATATGCTTATTTCAATTTAACCAAAGTATAATGAGGTAACTAAAAGCATGCTACGTCAAAGGGAAATTTAATGCTGTTTGAGTCGCTATTTGAAACATGCCAATGACAGACCCAGTCTTATTTAGGTTGGAAGCTGGTTCGGAGCCTTATAACATAAAACACTTAGTCTTTAAGCCACGAACTGTAAAGGACGATGTCAAAAGCTAATAGGCAATCTCCGTTTGAGCTAAGCATGGATTCGTGATCGGACAGGTGTTAAGCATGAGTCTGTGATCGATGCTGAACATTTTCAACGAGATAATACAGTGGGATGGTTGAGAACGTTAGACAGAAAGGCATCCATTCATTTAGCGCCGATTTCTAATATTCGATCAAGTAAGTTTCTTCAGGATAGGCGTGCTATGGGTAAACTTTCTTAATGGATGGTTGACGAGAAATTGACTTAACAAAATTATAATGCATATAAGAGTAACAGTCGTGGTATAAAACAAATGAGTAAAGAATTATAAACAGAAGGAACTGTTTGAGAACATGTATGGATGTGGGGACATGATGAAAGTGTGACGTTATACGAAAGTTGGTTTGCTCTGTTTTCTCCACTTATCCCAACAGGGAAATGCCGTGATGGTATATATGTTATGTATGTAAAACAAAAGTAATTTTTCGAGGATAACCAAAATAAGATTTGAACAAAAGTTAAAAATCTTTCATATATTTGGTGAAAAAAACAATAATTGAGATACACTGCTTTGGAGTTTCTAAACTCGTGACTTGGCATATACTTTTTCAATTTTGCCTTTGTCCTTGCCTATCGTTAAAATACCTGCTATTTCTGCTTAATGGCCGGAATTAAATATTTGTAGCATCATTGTAAAGAGATTATCCGTATAAATGGATTGTCAAGAGAATATTAAACAGAGCGAAAATTTCACCTGGATAAATTCATTCTTTACCGCGATGAACCTCTCGTTTATATCCATTGACTTATGGATTCAAAGTGGGGAACGTTGTTGATTAAATAATTCGTATTTTCTCACGTTAATGAACAAGTGTTTTTATTGTATTGTACATAAAATAATTATTTAGCAAATTGGTTTTTAAATGCATTGTTGATTGAAACAAAAAATATTATTTTTAACTACTTTAAAAATAATTCTCGTTTTCTTTCTATTTTTAAACATTTTTTTAACTGAAATCATTTTAACAACCGTTTTTTGTTTAATCTTAAATTCATAAGTTGTTTTTCAACTCTTGTTTTAAAGAAATGTTTCAAACACACCATTGTTTTTTTGTTGTTTTTTTTGCATATCGATTGATTTGTTGGTCTTAATAATAGTTTTCCCTTTTAATTTTTCCTATTTTCATGTACTCAAAATATTTTATTTTTTAAATTGTTTAAATATTAAACAAAGAAAAATAAATTTAAAACTGTTTACGAAACTATTTTTATATGTCAATGAAGTTTTTATAATGATTTCTTCCTCGAGAATTATTTTTTTATATAATTTCTCCATAAATGGAAACGAGTCCTGTGCCTGCCTGGCCTTTTAAATGATTGTACGTGCGGTAACGTTTAATTTTTCATTACTGCAATTTTGTTTCAACCACGGTTTTGTTTCATTAGGTATACATCTTTGTTAATGTTTTAGTTGTCACACACATGTTAGTTTAATGACTAAATTGTAAAAAGTTAAAGTATAAGCTCGTTATTGCATGAAAAAAAAGCGTCACGCTTTCTTTCCCATAATTATATTAGCTTTACAATCTTAATCAGTCATTTGTTGTCTCAAGGAAATTTCTCCGTTAACGTTTCAATTATTTATTCAGTAAGTAATGTATTGCTTATCAAGTGAGTATATACAACAAACATTTCTTGGTCTTCCGTCACTTTATCGTCTCTCAGATAAAATTATATTCCTCCTCCTGGAAGTGTTCATATATTTAATGAGTCTTCGTGAATATTGGGTTGACTACAGGGTTTATACTGAAACAAATTAACTTTCTTTTCACAATTTGGGTCAATCATCTTTAAAAGGGTCTTTGTATTCAGCACCTGGAGCTTCTATATTGTGAAACTTCTTTCAGTCTGTAACTATTGTCCAGATTTATGTTGAACCATCGTTGGGTTTTTCTGATATTGAATGTAATCATGTCAATTGATTGCTATACAGTTCGACTTATATAGGTTTAAAAAAAATTATAAAAATGAAATATTCATTTTCTTCAATTTAGTCAAAATTACTTTAGTACAATTTTCAAAATTATTTCGAGATTTTCAATATTGTCTAGATTCTTAAAACGAATATTTGATTACTTTTTGCGATATATCACTATTACATATCACGACTTTGACAACAGCCATACCATTTAGTGTGTAATTTATTCAAAATATGTGTTGTACAATTTATTATACATATTCAAAATATGTTTATTTAGATAATAGATATATGTATATTATATTTATTATCTAAATATATCATTTTTTGTATATTTTTTAAACAAAAATAAATTATTTAAATATTAATCAGGTATTAAACCATTAGTTTCATTACGTCAAACAGTAAACTTTTCATATTTTTGAAAAAAAATGTGAAGAGGGACATATTATTTCGATAAAATTACATATAAACAGTTGACGAAAACATTCATAAACTGGAAAATTCACATACTTAGGTTCATCACGTGTGATGAATAATAAATTCGAATTGTCACTTTATTTTACGTAACCAATCAAGTCAGATCCCAACACAAATATTGACTCACTTTGTATCCTAAGGACCTTCATAAAAATTGATGTCATCCGAACCGGGTTCATGTAATTTATTTCGTGGTTCAAAAAAAATCACTATGAAATTTTCCAATCCGAATTTGTGAAAACTCCCGACACATATTTGGAACGATTTGTTTACGACAAATCTTGAATTTAAAACTTTTCGTTTTGTAAATAATTATTATTATAAATTACCTTATATGAAAAAAATCAAGTTACATTTTATTTGTAATAGACTTCAGAGTCCTTTTGAACATTATTTGGTACATTTAAATTAAACAACAAATGAAAAGAAAATTTAACTCACTTGGAAAAATGAAAAGATTTGGCCTTACACCCGTATTCTTTATTAAAAATAAATCGGATAATATATAATACAGGTAAAACGGTTAACAACAGGTAAGATATGCGATTATGCCTTTTATTTATTCACCAGGTGTTAATAATCGGGTTGTTTCCCCGCATGTTTCATGTTCGGATGCGGTTTATATGAAATTTTTAAGAATTCCATACATATGAAAATAAACGTACCACATTTGATTTTTCACTATACTATTTTTGAGAATTTTGCGGAACGAAACAGGCAAATGAGCAAAATTTGAGAATAATTAAATTGAGCATACTTTTTGTTTCATTTGTTGTTTACACACATTTTCATCAGCATACATTCTATAGCTTTACTGAGTTTTCACTCACTCGGTTGGGGAAAATGAATCAACTCATCTGAAAAAAATATTTATGCTACGAACTAATGATATTATCTCTGTGAACATATAAATGCGAAAAAAAAATTTGTTTCTAACAATATTCATGTTGCCTGTATAATAAATATAATAGTAAATAATAGCTTACGTCCATGATCGAATCTAAGATTATAATTAAAAGATAATCCTTCGCGATCCAGAAATATCGTCAGTCCATTTTGATGATGCGTAGAAGGAGAACTCCTTTCTAGTTCGATAACTATCGCTTTTCGGCATCATGAATTCTTGGCCAATCAATTCTTCATTTCCAATGGCAACGAGAATTAAATTCCATGATGATTGGCAAATTTTGATATGCAGTAAGTTTTACGTGTTTGTTGCTTTTCAGTATTTCGGTCAACAAATAAATAAGCTGCTGAAAAACATTAATTCAAATAGGTTTGAGCGTAAAATTTCACGCGAGATGAAATTTATTTCTTACTATTTGATTGTTAGGGCTCCATATTATCTAAGATGTGAATCAAATACAGATGCTTTAAAGTAGCATTTATTTAAAAAAATATCTTTAACTTCAGAATGTTAAATAATTCGATTTTACTAATTTCATTCGGCTCTTGCTGATTTCCCAAGAGAAAGTGGTATGTTAAACATAAATCCAATTGAAATTCTTTGTTCAGTCCAAAAGGAATCCACGAAATTGATATCCTTTAAGAGTTTTTTATTAATTTTATTTTAAACAATTTTCAAGTAGATTGAATTTTAAATTTAATTATTATAAGTGTTCTTTGAGTTACTGTTTACGGGACCATAATATTTGGTTATTAACATAATCTTAATTATAGTTTTTTCTATTAAATTCAGTATTTTTATAGTTCCACTGAAACAGACATGTTTTAGATTGCCTGTGGAATTAATGAAATATGATCACTCCATCTAGCTCATGCCATCTTTAAACCACGACTTTATCCATAACTACTAACTTTATTGAGGGTTAGAGTTTTCCTAACTATGTACCTAAAAATATTCTATTTGCTTTTGAACTTTTCCATCAAGAGCGATACTTAGCCTTATCCATAAAGTGCTGTGTTTAGATGCTCTTATCTGAAAACCTCGATATTACTCATTACCCCCCCCCCCCTCTTCCTCCCCCCTTCTTGCGCCAGATTTTCTCCTAGCTAAATATAAACAATCTTCATTTTTATTAAAGTTAAAGCAGTCAGGTATTTCTTCAATTTTAACTCGACTGGCATAAACGTATATAAAGTATACCCATAAAGTATACCCACTGGTACTGCATATCGAAGGTCTGAATTATCTTCTTCTCTTCTCTTCTCTTCCTTTCTGGACTGAAAATATTAAAGAAATAAATCAATTTATTTATAAAAATCTCTTCGATCTCTCGTGCTTGAACGTTTTAACTTGAAAAATTATATAAAGCTACTTTATTTTATTTCGATAATTTCGATTTAAAGTGCAAATTTATTATAAAAATTATTGCATTATATCATTGATAATTATTCCAGAAAACCTAAGAAATTAAATCAAATGCGCAGTTATATTAAAAATCTTGGGTTAGGTTATGTTATGAATAAAAGAATTGAAATCCTAATAGAAAGAACCTCTTTGGTTTTCGGAAGTAATTGGCAACATAAATACTACAAAATTATACACACTACGCAGAGACCAGCGATAATATAAACCTTAATCAAAATACTTATTTACCAAAATATTTTTTTAGAAAAACTAAATAAAAGAAGGAAAAAAAAAACTTTGAAGACGAACATTTGATTGGAATATTAAACGAAACACTGAATTTTTTTGAATTATTTTAATACTTTGATACAATTGCGTTGTTTTTTTTTCTTTTTTCAAAAATGTCTTTCAATTAGTTTTTCGTGACTTTTTAGGGTGACATTTGCCATAAAATGTATTAAATCATTCATGACTGATTAAAAAAATGAGTGACTAAATTTTTGTCTTAATTTGTTTCGAAAAAAATTGGTAAAATAAGGAATTTTTGTCTTCTTGTGCGAGTAGGCAGGTTCAAAGGGGAAAAAATGTATTATTATCGAATCATTTTCATAATTTTCCAAGCACTCATTTTCTTGTAAATTTTACATTTTTATTAAAAATGAATTTGATAAAGGTAAAATATTAACATGTCTCGCGTTATAAATATAATTTTTGTTATGAAATACGAGTATATGGACATTAAAATTTTCGAGCGGTTTTGGAGGTATGAATGTTATTTTTTTTACGATTTGAAAAAAATTATCTTTTTTATTTAAGAAATCCTGAAACACCTTCCATAATAATCTCGATAAATATAGATTTAAGGTTTTCTATAAGCGTGTTTTACTTTTTAACATAAATAATTGTATAAACGTTCGAATTTTTCTTCTTATATATTTTTTTGTTGGAGTTCTATAAAAAATATTTTTTTAATAACATTCAGTAAACGGAAAAAAATATTAACATTTTTATACATTTTATGGTTTTATTTATCTTGAGATTAAAAAAATATGGATAAACGTATTTTTGAAATAGCTGTATAGGGGTAGATTAAAAAATAATACAAAGAATGCTGCTTTATTTAAATTAACAAAAAATAACCCATTCGTATTCCATTGAGGTAAAAAACAGCGTGATATTGTGTTAAACTTTATGCAAAAGGTCAGGGGTTGGAGTTTCGCGTTGTGCTTTCCATACAAATAAGATGGGCTTTTTCTATTTAAATATTTTATTTAAATATACATATGTCTTTGTAGTACAACTGCTGAGCTGAACCTTGGTTTGTAATTGGAAATGATGAATCTTAAAACTTTGTCAGACAGAACAAAATTTACTTACATCCCAATATGATAATAAAATTGTCTCTATACATTTGAACAATTCATAACAAATCCAATTTGTCAGCTACACATTTTCTGTAGGTCCACTTGGCCAAATATTGGTTTCCAGAATAATGTATTATGGTTTCAACAAATTATTTGTGAAACACATGCACAACAAGAGTACATAGATTGGGCATTCGGTATAGGTAATGCATGGACCTTCATATGACTTTGATTACTTACAATAGTAGTTGTTTTTACCAGATTGAAATAAATGGGTTAGTTTTTTTAAATTTATTACACTGCTTACATATAATTTTTTAAATTTTTATAATTTTTTCTATTTTAGTTTGAATAAAAAAATCCAACTACCCTGTGATAATTAACTGTAATACAGAGTATAAACTTGTAGGCGTATTACCGTGTAGCGACGTGTTCCAACCGATAACAGAACTTGTAGGCGTATTACCGTGTAGCGACGTGTTCCAACCGATCACAAAACTTGTAGGCGTATTACCGTGTAGCGACGTGTTCCAGCCGATAACAAAACTTGTAGGCGTATTACCGTGTAGCGACGTGTTCCAACCGATAACAAAACTTGTAGGCGTATTACCGTGTAGCGACGTGTTCCAACCGATAACAAAACTTGTAGGCGTATTACCGTGTAGCGACGTGTTCCAACCGATAACAAAACTAATCAAGAGTCTTTAAGTGAATATTACACTAATCCATTAAAAAAAAATTAGTTCCGAACGGGAATCAAAATAGTAACCTTCGGGTCGGAAAACAAGCGTCTTGCAAACTACGTCATGGAGGTCACCAAATAAATAAAATCGTTGTGAAAAAAATAATGAAAAGCTCTGACTTCATACTCATAAAGTGTGGAGGGTTGTGTAAGAGATACTTGCACTGAACTAACAGGAGGCAGAAAAGGGGGCCAGAGATCGAGATAAATGACGACCATCGCTAGTGAAATGGCATTCCAACCCGAATGGGAAAAAAGTTATTTTTGAAGTCGAGAAATTAATCAATGCCAATGCTGAATTGCATGCCAATAATAATAAATTTTTGCTTGAGATCTTTCATTTATTTTTCTAAATTAATTTAAAAATACTTATGCTTTTCCTTTAATGAAATTTACGGATTGCCTTTTTGTTGAGGAAATATAAATAGCCGAATTCGTATGAGAAGCCCAATTCAAATAATATTTTCATAACTTTATAAGTGAATTATTTTTCCTCTCTTTCAATATTCTAGATAAACATGTTCATTCGTTCCTGTACACTTTTTTCACGATTTACATAGTTATTATTATCACAATTATGCCAGTTCCCTACTGAGGTATACAGAAAGATCATATTCTTCCCTGGCACACATACGAGTATGTTACTTCTGCCAGGTGCAAACACCTCGCCATGCATTTTTTCATATCACAAAGGCTTTCCATAATTGCTTCTTTCAAATTTGATTAATTTAAGATACCAAGTTTTTTTTGGGCTTTACACACTGTTCGTATCTACTTTATTACGTAAAAAAAAATATTTTTGACACATTTTTCATCATTTACTCATTTATGTGGGTGGCCAAACGATTTCAATGTACTTTTTTACCCTTAACATTTTCTTTCAATCGTTATCTAAATTGATAGTTTAAATAATCCACAATTTCATCTCATCGCTTTCCTATCAACAATTTCCGCTGTTCTTTTGGCTTTATATATTCCTAAAGGCTCATAACAGCACGGTAATGCACTCAATTTCAATGCGAAAGGTCGTCAATCTAAACCCCACACCGTGTTTCTCATCTGGATTGACAGAGGCATTTTCCCGCCTAGTAATCGGATGTATACGCATAACTTTGGTCATATCTATTTTTTTTTTTTTAAAATGGAAGAAAACATGCCGTTATGCTCCAATTGTCTCACATCGGTGTACCATCGGATTCAGTACATCGGTGTTGCCGGTGAATATGTTATGCTGGCGTGCAACGGTTCACTTACTTAACGAAGAGGCTCATTTTTGCTTTCTAATTGGATTGCTTGTGGAATGGCGAGAGGATCTTCGACTACGAGGCCCAGCAACGACGACGATGAAAACGTATATTATTTATTAATCATAATATTTAATCTTAGATGAACTCCATGGGTTAAATCATAAAATGCCTAACTTGCAGCCCAGTGATTAAAGGTTCTAGGTTGTTCTACATAATTATTTTTGGAAGTATAATTATTTTTGCATTATTTGTAAAAAAAACATGAACGCAAATGTCTATAAAAATATTTATTTTACAGACATAGTGCTTAAAAAGCTTATCTGAAACTTTTGAAACAACGATTTGTTATCAGAAGTTTTAATTGAACCCTAATCAATTTTTTTGTCATATTTTAACATGAGCCTTAAGTTTGCCTTTGCTTTCCACTGTTTTGACGCTTAACTTTTTCTTTTATCTTAATTTCCTAGAGATTTTTCCTTAGCCTTGCTCTTTTCAATTCACTTTTGTAAAGGCTCAAAATTCGATTTTTTTTCAATAATTTTATAGAACCCGTGAGAAAAAGAAAATGTCCTTTCTTCTACACAAAAGTCGCTTAAACCATAAAATGTTAATGTTGCTGAATAAAACAAACTAAAAAATATATAAAATCATGATAAAATTTAACCCTCGTGCTACAACGATATTAAAACGCTTGACTTCCAATTCATGAATTTTAGTTTCGGTTTTATAAAGGATAAAAAAATATGATACTCTTATTTATTTATTTAAACCGTTTAAACGATTTTTTTACAATTTGAAATCCATTATTGCCTACCGCCATTTTTGTCAATACTATTTTTTTCAGATTGACAAACAATACTTATGTTAGATCGATTCCCTCAAGACTAAAAAATGTAGCTCCAGATTTGGTATTAATAAACCTTTAATTTTTTTTCAATTTGACTGAAAAACATTGCCTTTTGACAAAAAAGCTCACCAAATTGGAATGTATACGTATAATGCAAATCTAAAACAATGGATTATAATTTTTCAAAAAATCAGGTTTCATTGTCTTTTAAAATATTTATTTTAACCATATGAATTTAACTTTTCTACAAAACATTACTACATTAAAATTTTCGAGCTGTTTCCTTCCAAGAAGAATGTCGTAGATTCAAGTTAGGTTTTCAGATATGTTCATTTATGTTTGATTTTTTTTGCATTGTTTATTTGGCGTATTGTCATGTCGTTTTGGATATGCTAAAATGAGTTTCTTTTTATAACTTCTTCATTAATCCTTATCATAATGTATTCGTCCCAAGGTTCTGGAAAATGTAAAGCATTGCTAATCCAAATGACACTAATTTATTTATTGTAAAATTACATTTTTGAAAATCCATTCATAAATTAACCACATCAACCGTAATTCATCGTTTCCCTTGCATTTTGGAATGTTACTTTAATTTGTCCAGATTTATCGATTTTCACTTATGTGATATTATAAATTATAGCTTATAACTTCCTTTCATATTATCTATTTTTTAAGAAAATTGGTAATTATAACCCAGCAATTTCGCTAAATTACTAATCTTCCTAACTTTTTCAACAGTATTCCTGCCTTATTCTTAGTTAAAGCTAATTAATACTTTTACGGAGCGCATGGGTGATGGTAACAGAAAAGTTCATACAAGTTTGTGCTCATAATATTGAAGGATATATCAAATCACGAGCACATACAAACTTAAGGGAGACGAAGAATAATGAATTCAATTTGATCTCTGAGTATGAGCAATCGTACTGAAGTGAAACGGGCAAATATATTGATTTATTTTGAGCGGTGATTTATTTTGAGTAGTGGCCCCCATCTCATGGAAGATGCTTAAATAAGGTTTTTTGAGTAGATACGTTTCAATAAATGGTAGAGCAAACAATTTTTCGTTAAACATTTTGTTTGTTAAATATCACGTTTTTAGAGTGCTGATTTTCTAAAATACTGTCTGATTTTATCTAGCTTTTCAAAATAGTAAATGAAATAATGGGCCGTCTGAAGTTACTGGAATTGATAAACTTCCACATTCCTGTAAGTCCTACGAGTTTGCAGGATATATTCTGATGCAAGAGTTGCTATAACTCATTTTCTCCCGTATACAGATCACATTGACTTGGTAATAACTATGCTGCAGTCTCGGGCAAATTTGAAGAAATTTTTAATGCCTTGAAAAGGTCTCTTGGGGAGCATTTTTGAATCATAAATCCGGTACCGCTGCGTGACTGTTGTTAATTATTTTTTTCTTTATTTATGTCCTCTCGTTGACCTTTTCTTTTTCTCTCTCAAACTTTTCCGAGATTTCTGAAAACGTGTTGAAGTTTCAATATACGTTTTTTATGTGAATTGGATTGAATGAATTATACCAAAATATTTTCACTTTTATTTTTTCCAGATTGTTAATTTTTGTGTTTGTTAAAGCTTAGGATATCCTGAGATTTGGTCTGTCTCATGGTTGTTTTATATGGTCGCTAGGTAGTATGAATGTATGTATAGCTTTCTGATATTTTTTGTGTATGAATCACGTACATGTTTAAACTTTTTATGGCAAGTTAATTTTATATTTATCATATGCGCACTCGAAATTGTAATTTGAGAATTACTATAATAACTATTTTTGTGGTAAATAAATAAAGTTAACAGGTTTGTAGCAAATGTAAAATAAATTAAATTAATCATTATCGAGAATTTATTAAAAAAATACTCAATAAAAACTCTATCGAATGTATTTCTCGTAGTATTTGTTGGATTCCTTAAATTATATTTATCTTAGAGAGTATTTTTATTTTTGGCTCAAGTAGATTCTCAAATTATTCAAAGCACTTCATTTGTTATCGTTCAGCGTAATAAATCTGATATAAAAAGCTTCAAATATTACAACCTTAGTATACGTATTTTTATCTTCCGCGAAATTCGTATTTTTTTACGGTGCCAAGTGAAATAAATTGAAACATCTCGCAGTTAAATATTAAAAATGCTTAATGGCTATCTAGCCACATTGCAAATTGAAAAGAAAATGATGAAAATGCAATTATTACTTCAATAATTTAAGTAGACTCGCTGTGAAATCAAAATTATGAAAATGCAATTATTACTTCAATAATTTAAGTAGACTCGCTATGAAATAAAAAACTATGGTAAACCATTTTAAGGAAACTTTATAGGACGTTTTTAAGATCACCAGTTCATTAAAAAAGTTTTTTTAAATGTATTCTTCTGAATAATTAAATTTTTCGTTAGATCTAGTATAACCTAGTGAGGTTATTGCTGTTCATAAATTTCCTCCAGCCATTCAGAAACATATTAATATTTATGATGCCTTAAGCGATAATTCATTCGGTACCTCTTTTAAAACATGGACTACAGCGGGTATCAAACTAATGATCTATGGGTTAAAATACAAATGTCTTCCCAGCTTGGACACGTGGGTCGTCATATATACGTATGTTTTGAATGAGATCTATTTTTCTTTCTTAAACAAGAACAACATGGTAAGGATATTACTTTCAAAATTATAATTACGTATTTTGAGATGCAATTGATTGATTATATTTTTCCTAAATGATATAAAACAAAATAATTTCGATTGAATGAATTCATTTTTGTGTAAATATTAAGAAGAGTACATTGATTTCAAATAAATTATAAACCTTCTTTGACAAAAAAAAACAGTTTTTCCTACGCTATACAAACTGCGAAATGTTGTAACGTCTAAACATGTTAAAGTTTCCATCATTAATTCAATTAAGGAAGTTAACTTTTTTTTACCAAACTTAGAGTTTACCCAATCGATATCCGATGAAATAAAACTAAACCGTCTTAAATAAAATGGTTCCAGCGTGCTGCGAGGTGTGCATTGGTCAAGAAACATTTTTCTACTTTTTCATAAACAAAATTTATTTCCTATTCTGATAAAATAACAAAGAGCTGTCATATACGAGTATGTTGTTCCAAATCCAGTTCTTTTAATTTAAGAATATTTCCTCAAGAGCGCTTAGTTTTTATATCTATTTACCAGACTTTTGGTACCGCTGATGCAGCTTAGATATTTCAGTTGATACCTTCGCAGATTTTTTTTAAACAAGTAATAACCCGTTAATCAATAAAGTCTTTTTTTTTCAATACGACGCAGTGCATGTTTTGGCGCAGCTTCATAATGTCTTCATGGTGCGGCTTCTGTCGAGTTTCGATTAATCGTTGTGATTGACGCGATCGTCTTTTCCTTCTACTATAGGTCTTGAGATCTTTGTGCAGCCATTATACCAGTTTGCAATACTTGTCTTGCAGAAACAATTTCTAACTTCCATTTTAAGGTTATTAAAAATACGTTTACCATCTGTTTTTGGAAAAAAGTGAAACTTTTTAATAATGTATAATTTGTAGGAAACGAAACTAAGCGTAAAGTATTTATGTTTTATTCACTGAAGACTTCATGACATAAATTAAGAGTATTAACAACCAAATTAATTTATTTACGAAGGAACAATTAAAGTGAGTGAGAGTGGTATGTTAATTTAAAAATTGAATATTAATATAAAAAAAATGTTTAAGGAACCAAGACTTTTTTATTTTAATATTTAAAAAATTGTGTTCAACGGTAAACCCGTTTATTCTTTAGGAACAAGTTATTTGACATTGTAATTTAATATCGCATAATCATAACAAGATGGCGACGACTATCAAATAATATTTAGAAATAAAATTTTCTTATGATAATGACATCAATTAATTAATAACTATTTCTCCGTAACGATCACGACACCTTATGTTGCATACGGGAGTAAGTATAGCTGATTTCGTATTTTATGATAATAACATTGAATACTAAGTCACATTGAGTGAATTAATAAAATATCGGTGTATCATCAAAGGACAGTTGCTTCTAGAAAATGGTAGAATATTTTTTACTTTACGGAATACATATATTTTGTGAAGGAAATACCTTTGAATACGAATTATAACAAGAACCTTTTAATTTAAAAAAAGGGGTATGTCAATATATTTCTTGTCTTCACAAGCTTCTATACGAGTATATTTAAATTAAGTACAATCAATCAGATGAACATAATTTAAAGTAATGAATTCATAAACTAAATTTGAAAATTTAAAAAAATTCAACTTTTTTTTTCTCTTAGATAAATACCCGAATATTTCATTTTAAGTGAGTAAAATGACAAACAGGTGGCTTTGTTTGTTGGTAATTCAGTTAATTAAAAAAAAATAACTCTGTCAATTTTTATTTGATTCTTTATTTATTAGCAGATAATGAAGTAAAAATATTAAAGACTTATGAATTCCGAGGATAGTTCGAAATTGAATTTAAATATAACGAAATTTTACTACTCCCCTTAAGAAAAAAATTTACATAATTTAAAATGAATATATTTATTTGCAGATTTTTTATTTTTGTGTTAACATATTCCAGTACCATTTATATATAATGTAAGTTATAAAAAAATATGGATTTTTTCTTTACAATTAATGCTAATAAAAAATATATTTACTTGTATTCAAAGTTCAGTGTTATATGTTATGGTGCCGAGATTTTCTATAAACATCAGATACATCTTATAATGAGATTTGAAAACAACCAGCAATCTGGTATTGCTATGCCGGCATGTCGTTCGCTATGTCGATTGGGCGATGGTGCTAACTGCGCGCACGCGTATTACTTTGCAAGAGCACGCAAACAACATGCATACATCACGGCAAGGAATACATCTGAAAGATAATGCCATGAAAAAGATTCATTTGATTGATACCCTAAATTAACAAATAGAAAAAGGATTGGCATCTACCTTCAGACTGTTCAAATAATGCCTTTTACGAACTCTTGTCTGGTAACACTGAGGAAATCATGAAGAACAAAAACATTCTCAACAGGCTTAAAAAAACAAATTTTTGAATTTTAAAAACATTTTTTCAACTTATAAAGATACCGCATAAAAAATGTGCATGTGTACATAAACATAATTTCATCGTTTCCTTGTTGAGGTAGGCAGAAAATATAGAGCTCTAGACTTTCCAATCCCAACACACATATTTGGCTACTTCTATGTACATCGGCACATTTTCTTTTATAATTCCTAAGTTTTTTCATTTTCTTTTATTGAAATATAATTCACTTCATACAACAATCTTCTCTTTGTTGTCTTCCTCCACAATGGGTTTTACTCATATTTGTTTATTTTGTCTGTCTTTCTTCATTCGTTCGTTACACACGCTCAACTTATCTCCGAGTACTCTTCTTCATCTTACCCAATACATCAGCCTTATGTTCGCATTCCGCACTAATCATTTCATTCTTTATTCTGTCATGCATCGTCACTCCATGTATTCTTCTAAAAGTACGCATTTCTACTGTATTGCACTTCCAAACATAGTTGATAATAAAATACTGTTGTGGATTTTAGCAGATTTTGATGATGTGCAGTTCAAGTATATATGTATAAGTGCACCATTGACTTGGTTTCGTATCACTTAACGACAAAAAAAATATGAAAACCTGTATAATAAATTTTATATATACTCGTGTAAAGTAATGGTACATTCAAACCGTTTAAAAAGAGCATTTTTGTAAGAATTTAATATCACCTCAACAGAATATTGCTTACATTTTTCTTGAATCATTTCGTTCCCTTTAGAGCATTGAAGAAGCACATTCCTTTTTTCACATATGCACAGCTTTTATTACTTTTGTGGCATGGAATTTATTGCTTCTATCATACGAAATTTATTTGTCTTGTCACCCATGGGTACAATGTCGTAAATAAACTTCCCCATCTAAACCTCATTGCGTTCAGTCAGACAGTTACTTTAAAATTTACCCAAATATTGGGTTAGAAAGATAAAAATATCAATTTTCTGAAAGTGTCATATCGTTTCAAATAACGCTGTTCAGTTTAATAAGCAGATATTTTATTTATTTTGAAGAAAAACTTTTTTAGGTGGAAATAAAAAAAATCAAAACGAAACATATTTTGAAAATACTTATACATTGTATTGTATATTATTTTCCTTGGATACAGGAAAACTTGACGGATTTATTGCCTTAATTGAGGACTAGACCCTTTTAAGAATACATTGGATTTCAACGTTTATCGAACCCATAACTTCCGAGCTAGAAGATAATTTTCGTACCAATTAGGATTTTTTTCAATAATATTAGAACAATAAAAATAACAAAAAATGGACATTTCGATGCTGTTGAACTAAGATTCGTTTAAAAATGTGTTTATTTTTTTCGTTGGTTACGAAGGACTGTTTCTGGGTGATTGTACAAACAAAGAGAACAATCCAAGAGTTGAATAAGCTTGAATGTACCAAAAATAAACGGGTTCCATTTATTTTAAGTGATAATGATACATTACAATATTGTGGTCTTATTGCCATATGGTAATTTCTTCCGATCATCGATATATAAATATGTTTTCATGACTTAAGTCAAAAACCAGAGTAAGGTTTTTTCCCATTAATTTTTCCTTAATCCTCGGATGGAAACCAAACATCTCACTAACTAGGCCACGGAGGTCGTTAAATAGTATTTTTAATTTTTTTAAGCCCAAAGCAATTTTCTTTAACGTCTTTCTCATAAATCCAGCTGTGTTCATTATCCAAGTTCTAAAGTAGTTTTGAAGGTTGTTCTTTCAGTTTACACTCATTATCGGAAGCTTTCAAAATAACCAGTTATCAGAATTATCGACAAAATACGTAATATCCTGAGTTGTTCATTTCAGGTTTCATAATGATAGCAATTCAGCTCATGCTTGTGGCCTAATTCAAAGTGTGTTGTAAAATCTATTTTCTAGAACAATGATGGGCAGTGTTGTTCTTGTGACTAGGTCACACATCCGGGAATAATACCTTAATTGATCGCACGTCTTTATACACTTACAATTTTATTGACAAACCTTTTACGATGTTCGAACGAGGTTTCTAACCAACTAATGAAATTTTCTTCTTGACACATTATTTGGAAAACCAATTTTTTATTTGATATGATATGGGACTCGTTGGTTTCCTGTATTAAAAGATCAAATTTCACGAATATGACATTATGAAATATAAAATAAGATACTCGTATTCGATAAGTTTCATTACATAGTCGTCAAGTTATTTTTAAAATATATAATAGTCAGTGTTGTTGAGATAACCCAAAAGGTATTTTTTTTACATCTTTGTACAAAAATTTAAATGGTTCATAAAATAACAAATGCAATTCATTAAACCTTGTTTTTACTTTTCACTTTTATGAGTAATTCAAGTTAAGGGGAAGATCATGCACCTTGAGAGAATTTTCTTCTCATACGTAAAGAATAACTAAATATGAAATATATTTTCAATGATGGGTTTCTTATTCTTGATTGTTCCCTGAGTTTTAAGAATCGTGATCAATTTGGTATATCCTTGATGCTTTAGCATGTAGTGTTTATCTTGGGAATATGGTGCAGGTGTTTTCTTTATCTTCTGCATCGTAATGCCCTGACCGTTAAAGCTGCTTTAGTAATGCCCGGGAGCATCTAGTTTTAAGATTAGTTAAGGAGAGCAGCTAAGTAGGACATTTTTCAAACATTAGGGTGATACTGTCAGGAGATTTTCTTCGATGAGAGGGGTGAGTAAGTGGTGAAATTTGGGTTTTGATAGTATGTAGGGAAAAATAGGTCAATTTATTGGTCATGAGGTTATGGTATATTGCATTGATAGGCATTGGTGTTGGTGGTGGGCATTGTTGTGGGCAATAGGCATCGGTGTATAGCAATTTCCAATTTGGAGACCTTGGGTAAGTAATATTCGTGCTTACGGGAACAGTAAGCTTACTGATGAAACACTGATTCCATGACACTGAGATTCATGTATTTAAATATCAATCGTTGAATAATTCAGTAAATAATAAAAACAACGATATTGATGCTAGAAAGGGCGTTGTTAAATTTAAAAAAAAAGTAAATAATAGACTATAAAATGTTGGAAATAAATTAATTAATTATCCACTCATTATTATAATTTATATTTGGTTTAAAAAAGGCTTTTCTTGAAAATTGTATGAAAAGTTCATAATTGAATATTAAGTACTTGATAAATAATAGCTGTTAATTAAATATTCACTGAGTAAGAATTGAAAGTAAAAGGAGGAATATTAATTAATCCAATGCTTAGATAGTTATCTGGAGTGCCAAAGTGATTTTTATATTTGTTCACTACATACATTTTGTAAACACAATAAATAATGAGTGCTTGGTAAAAAGCATTCTTCTTAGGTGGTGCTGAGTTTTCAGGCCCTAACAAAATAAAATATAACCAAAGTCGTATAAAGCTCGTTGTGGAAAAGAGGCTTAGACTCAAATCTACCACATAATGCCTGACGAAGTGACTATAAAAGGGTTAAATGTTTCCCTATTAATATTTTTGAAATACAACGTCAACAACATCTTGTTCAAAACATTGTTAGGTATAACATATTAAATTTTTACGCAAATATACACTTTATTGAGTTTTTTCATTTAAAAATCGAAGGCTACTTCATCATAGCGATCTTAATTATGTTTACTGAAGCTCGTTACAACTCAAAAGACTTATTGCCAAACCATTTCTACAATTTCTTAAGCCTAGATACGCATAAGCAGGTTTTTAGATCCAAATATTTTTATCAAAATTATACCTGCTTAATACGTATGAAAAAGCTTTCCACATTAATAAAATTCAACAAACAACAATTTTTAAATTATGATTTTCATATTCTTGCTATTAATCCCTCATACATTTTAGGAACTACAATTTTCAGCACTTAATGTTTATCTTACTTAAATATTCACACTGTTGTCCATGATTTGACAAACAAATTGGATTACATTTGACAAGGTTTTCAAATTCTAGATGTAACGTTTTCTTGACAGCTTATTTTCGCCTGGTAGACAAAATAAATTTATTATTCTTTGTAAACATCACAGATTGCAAGACATGATTGATATGAAAAGGCACAACTAAATGTGCTGCTTTTCCCCTTGAAAATAAATTATTCTCAGTTGACGGATTAAGTGTAATTGATTCTGTTTGAAAAAGTGCCTCTGAGAATAACTATTTGATTAATGAACTCATTTGACTGTTAGATAGCAGATTTATGTTTTTACTTTATCGATGTTTAAATACAATATTTACTGATTTAAATGATCAGAATGGAGTTTGAAAAACATTCTAAATTATTAAATTTACATATTATATTTTATATCTTTCCCGATTTTTATAAACCTTAAATTTGAGAAACTTTAAGTATAATACTACTCAAAAATGATGTATATTTTTTGTGTATTTTTAATCAAAGGCAAAATCAAATTATAGACTAGAGAAAATTATATAAATAACCTTTGGGGCCTGATTGGAAATATGCTTTTCTCCTAATCCGGGGTGGTAAATGCGATTCCTACGAGTTCCCTATTGTTTTTAAAAAGCCTAGAATTTTTAAAAACAATAGGGACTACTATTGTCTTACTAATGAACTTTAAAAAATATTTCTGGTTGGTTGAAAGAAATTGCCACATGTTAATTAATTCACATGGTTGTACTATGTAAAAGGAAAATATAATACAATAGAATATTTGATCAAATATCACTTATGTCATGATTTCTTTAAATACTCCAGAGAAATTTACCTACTTTAAAGGCTTCTTGGTAAGACGTTTAACATCCCCACGGGAGTTTAGAATTTTTTTCTAAATTTTTATAAGTTTAAGAGTAAGGTAGCAATTTTCTCACGCAAAATGTAAGAGTGAAATAAAAAACTGTATTTGAGTTCAATAATTGATTTTTAATCTACTACAACAAAGATGATCATTTTGGGTCTCTAGGCCATTGTCAATAATTAAAATAAACATATTATTTAAACTCAAATACAGTGATATCACTATTCATGTATCGTGTAAGCACCCCTGGCACCATAAATTATAAGCGTATGAAACTATCACGTAAAGTCTTTTGAGTGTTTTTTTCTTAGGAAGAAGAGGCACAAAACAAAGTGAAATCATGACAATAAAAAAATGCAACAAACGATGGATTCAATAAAGTAACGATTAAAAAAAATATAAATTAAATGTCAAGCAATAAATGTACGAATGCTATACTCAAAATAAAGAGCGCAGATTGCATAACACCGGGATTAACATAATATCTCAGTCGCATTTCACAAAAAATTACAAGAATCTTAACCGATTGAAACCAAGACAAACCTTACCCATTGTCAGGTTAAGGGTTTATTAAAATTGCTTTATATAAGTTAATATACGGAATATTTTAATGAAATTTTGTTCAAAATACTTAAATAATTTAGTTAAGTACGATAAATAAGTCAACATTCTCCTTCGTGAAGAGTAACAACACACTCCTTACAAGCTTACTGTGTGTCAATTCTCTTCTTATGTTTGTACAAAAGTATTTACTAAATGCCAGTAATGTGTCCTTTTTGGGAGATGTTACAATCACGTTAAAACGCGGGACGGGAACTTAACGTAAATCTAGTTTATCACGAGACCAAGATGCAAGATGTTAAAACTATAACAAATAAATACAACGTAAAAAATACACTGGGAACACAACGTAACATAAGTACCTATGCCATAGCTAAAATCGACAAATTTTAAAGTTTGATGGAATTAAAATTAAAAAAGTAATGATTGCGAGGCACATGGTTAGGTCGTTAAAGACAAAATTTAACGATGTGTATTTAGAGTATATAATCACATGACGAAATAATTTTCTCAATTAAGCAAGCACCTTTTGTAAAATTACTATAGTTTAAACAGCGAAAGCAAAACAGTTCCCATACATTATAACATAGAAAGTATTAAGCTGAATTTACTAAAATAGCTATAAGTAAACACAAATTAAGAGATTACACGATTTGTGGGAAATGAACGATAAACTACAGAAAAGCTATCAGTTTTACTTATTTAATTTATTAACAATGAAGTTCTATAAATCTTTCATTAAATTAAAATTTAATATCTTTTCTCGTGCGGTTGTCATTCCAACACATTAAAAAGCTTCCTGAGTTATGTGCCGACTTCAATGATTCTAAATTCGAAGGTTTTATTATCCAGACCAAAAACAATATGGTCTGATTATGCACTTCAACGTTTAAGCATCAACTATTGGGATATGCTGAGAAAAACTACATTTATATTTTTTTTTTTTTTTATTGAACTCCTAAATTTATTGAATATATATTATTTAAATAATGGTTACTATAGTAAGACTGCAATCTTCAACCCAAGTGTTACGGGTTTGATTCCCGTAAGAGACTTACTTTCTTTATTATTCCAGCTTGATTTTTACTTAAGGCCACCTTAATTTAACGATGTCACTTCCGTTATTTATTTTAAAAAATCAATGAAAAACATAGGTGACGCAAAATTCGTTTAAAATAACTATACACTTAAATAAAAATTGTTTTTTTCATTTCTTTAATTGACATTTTTCCTGTCTCAATGCTTCCCTGTGAAACCTTGGAATTACGATATTAAAAATGGTTCAACCGCGATATGATTAAAGACTCAACGCCAATTATCAAAGAAAATAAATGGAAGCGACGAATTAAATTTTGATTAAAACTTTAATTTGTTTTCTAAAAAAGTTGTAAACCGAGGAGAGAGTGGAAGCAGATCTCTATATAAGGCTATCAGTCTCATATTCATTTCAGTCCTCTTAAATTTTTCTGGTTGGTTATAAGAATTGATAATAAACAACTTGTCTCGATTGTTCAAATTTGAACTGTACATGTATATACCAAAAGAGTCACACAATACAATACAAGGTTGTTGTTTTGAACAAGAAAAATATATAATAATTTTTTTTATTTGAACACTAAAATAACATGTTATATTTCTTTTATAAACAAAATAATGATATTGAATAAGGAGGAAAACGAGACCGAAATCTAACCACTTTCAGATCTTGCAAAATTTTCTTCTTTAAGAGATATTTCCACGGCATAAGCGACTGTGTTTTAATTTATTTGCATGCTATTGCAATGTAGAAACTGCGACAGAAAATTACGAGTTTCGGTATAAAAGCGTATAATAAATTGATTTAGCCAGTAAACTGGAACGAAAAACAGGACTAAAACATAAGGTCGATGAAATTCATGACCATTCCAAATATACACTTATTTTCATTAAATATTTAATTTGTAATCATGAAAGAATACTCTCAGTTTAATAGAAACGGTATCTTTGTTTTTCTGCCTTCCGTTATAGGATTCATTGATCTTACCATTAATTTGATCTAACTGCAAATGAACCTTCTGCTCGATAAATGTTTATGTACGTTAAACTGTGTGTACAAAGAACCCTCAAAAAGATCATAAGTTTTTGTTTTCGCTTAAAACTAACTTATTTGGAGTAAAAATTCTACTAACCAAAATAAATGAGTATGTAATTTATTTTTATCAAACACTGTTTATTCCACTTTTTTGTAACGGTATAACCCTACCGGTTTAAATGCCTTGAAACCGGTAGGGTTATACCGTTACAAAAAAGTGGAATAAACAGTGTTTGATAAAAATAAATTACAATGTCTTTAAACCTCCACAACGTTAATGCCTTAACTATAAACAACAAAATGAGTAGTAGTAATATTAAAAACCCTTATTACTCTTCCTAACTTTCAATTGTTTAATTATAAACAAATAAATTTTTGATCTCATACTTAAAAATATGATATACCATATATGCCAAAAGACTTCAACTTACAAGACATTTTTTGTGGTTTATTTGAAATTATATAAACTTATTATTTTTTGTTTAAAAAAATAAGCCTGGTTAATTGATTTACGTAGTTGAACTCTGTGTTTTTTTTAAATAAAACGTGACACGTTTCCCAAAATACCTTCAAATATATTGTATATAGCTTTGAACAGTTTTGCATATTTACATCCATTTCTATCAATTAGCAGTGTTTGTTCAATGATATATTTAGATTATTCTACTTAAAATGAAGTTTCTGTGTTGTTAAAATGGTTATATACTTCTTAGTTATTTAAGACAATTTCCATGATTGTCTAAATAAAAAACTAAGTATACTTTGCATTTGAACTTGATACCCTACTATTTTCTTTAGACGATATCGAGATCAACTAACTACTGATGATAGACAAAATTACCCAATCTATTGTCAGAGAATTATAGATTTTCGTATGAATGGACTGTTCAAAAACAATCTGAGGTTGTTCAGAAGACCATGTTTGAGAGTGTCAAGGAAAGATTCTTCTCCAGGAATACCCTGGCAGTATTACAATTACATAATAATGCCTATGTTTTTAAAGTACGCCTTTGTTTTAAAAAAAAATGAACATTGTAAAATAATTTTTCTAAACGTTTCAAAAACATTTTACAATATAAAAAACGTGTTATTTTCCCTATTTAAGTGAACCCATATATTTTATTTCCCAAACGATGATTTGCAAACAAATATTTTTTTATAAAAATAATTGTTCTGAACCCCAATGTGTATCCAGAGCAAAACAAATAAAGCTACACGATATCTCATAAATTTTTTTCGTGACGTTTTTGTTTAACTCCACTATTAATTAAATAGCCAACACGTCACATTGTTTTGTAGGGGTGAACGTATGTAAGGGGGTATGATACATACGAGTATACTACCAATTGTCAAGGTATATTCATTAAACAATGTGTTGAAGAATAACTTTCTTAGTTAGCCATAAAGGATTTGACAAGTTAAATGCGACAAGGTCTGTCAATACTCGTATATTATATATTTTGTAATATTTCTTTTATTCTAAACTCTTCCTTTTATACCGATTTTGGAAAATTCGGTACATTTCAATTTATCCTCATGAAAGATATTTAACCTTTAAAACTTAAGATCACTGATCTTGGATCATTGGAAGTTAATTGTAATTAAGTTCGTCGATAAGCTAAAACGTTAAATATGTTCAGCATGATGGCGATGACAACTTTTAAGGAAAGTCATTTGATACACCAAATAAATATCAGGTATCGTTTGTTACATTAATAAAAAAAAAATTCAAATATTTCTTTATTAAAGTAATAAAAAAAAACATTCAAATACATATACGCGAAGAACTTATTTTTATAGAAAACAAACCTGAAAGTTTTCACGACTCCGTTTCAGCTTTATGACTAACGCATTTACACGATGTTATTTAAAGGATATTTAATAACCAAATGGATTAGACAAGGCTTAGCTTAGCGCGAAATATTGTCTTTGTTAATCGCTTGCGTTTATTCACGCAAATATAAATATATGTTGGGTTTAATCCAATAGTAGAAGGAGTAATTTCATTTTAATCAATTGCTTTACCAACACGTTCTCGACTTAATACCTTTTGAGAAATCTTAATATCTCATGGTTAAGTTCCGCTTAGATTTTAAGCTCACTAATGAAAAGCAAACATTATAATACTATTAATCTTATTAAACCTATTATAAAAAGAAGATAAATTACTTCCCAAGGATAACGCGTCCTTGCGATATTGTTTTTATATTTCACAAGGACGCATTATCCTTACTAGCTATTTGAATAAAAGTTTTTCACACATTTTTTTACGTTAATCCCTCCATTAACATGGGTTTTTTATTTCAAGAATATAGCGTTTAAACGAAAATCACATACGTAGAGTTATTATTTGCGCATTTATTTAAAATAATACTGTTTTTTTTTATTTATTTGTCTTTATAAGTGATTATTGATGGCAAATGAACACTCAAAATACCTTTTGATGAGATCTATGCAATTTATTTATACGAAGAGCTGCATGGTTATGAGGTAACGCACAGGACTTCCATGTGGAAGGTCGCCTTTTCGAATTTCCCTCGAATGACACAGGATTTTTTTTCGAGGGTGTAAGAATACCTATAACATCAGTCATATCTATACTTTTAAAAAGAAAAAAAAAACAAAACTTTTAACATGGTGTACTTATACAAAATCACTCTTGCTGTATGATTCTTCGTTTGTTACTATTATTTCACTTACAGATGTATGTAAACATTTTATTTAGAAACTTAATTATATTATAAATTTGAAGATGCCACTTTTAAACATTAAAAATTCAATAAAATTTAAAAATCGTTCAAGTAAAGTCGGATTAATGAAGATTGCGTTATTAGAGGGATTATAGATATATGTTATACTACAGCTTTTTCTTTCCTTCATTCCATCATATGGTACCTATTGACATATCCGGACAACAATGTGTGCCTTTTAAAGTGCGTGACTGGGAGGCAACATTATATTTGGCCCCATTAATCAAGTCTTCGGGTAAAATCTACCGGAGTAGTCACGGAACTCGCACGTGTTGGCAAATATACTCCAAGTGAAGAGTCAACAACAGTGTCGTTACAAGACGATGTTTTTACTAGACTGGGGTACTTTTTTCAATATTTCTCGAGTATCAAAGGGAATCGAACCCAAAACTTCGGGTCATCAGCCTACCAGTAGGCTACTCAAGTCATTATACTTAGTCTTATGATACAATTAAATTAAGTTTATTTCATTATTTTTTTAAATGTTTTGTAATATGAATAATTTCTTTTGAACTAGAAACTGTATACATTTTCAATTAACTAATTTCGAAGAGGTTTATTAGCTCTCCTACAGCTAACCTTTTTATGTTACAAACTTCATGGAAATTTGACCTTATTTGTAACTAAAATTTCATTTGACCAACCGGGTTCATTCTCGCTTCCTACAAACTATAAAATCTTAGTTCCTTATTTTAAAATAGGTAACGAAAGGAAACCTTCGCAAATTGAGAAATAAATTAGAAATGTTAGGGCATTGAACATTTTCATAAGAAATAAATTATAAGGATATAAAAGTTATTTTTAACAACGAGATTCTCTATCCTATTTGTCAGCAAAATGTTGTGAGGGTCAAAGTAATTGGGGTGTATGGCCAAGCAGTAATGCGCTTCAAATATTATAATATAAGACAAAAATATAATTATAAATAAAAAATAATATAGAATTCCACATTATCGTTAAATCTAAAATGAATATTTCAACGAATATACCATAACGATGTATCTCTATCACAGCAGGGAGATATCAAGGAGTACCAACCACCAGTTATTTCGAAATCATCCGCTTCACCGCATTCATGCTTCTTCTCATATATTTTCTTCTTTCAAAAGTGGATTAAATTGATCCCACCGTATAGCTTTCGAATACACATATTCTTGAACCATACAAATAAAAAAAATGCCCAAACGATGAATCAAGACAGCACTTACAGACAATTAATGTTTGGAAGTAAAAAGTAGACATGGAAAGAGGAAAGGAGCCGAACAAAAGTAAGGTATCAGTCAGAGTACAGAAATAAAAAAATATATTTTTATTTATTGTCACTAATATATTCAGTAAGATGAGGAAGATAAAAAACAGAGGTGATTTGTCCATCTCGAACAAATAAGTGACGAAGGGTTGACAAATAAATCTTTTAATAATTATGTGTTCTACGAATCAAAATAACTGTCAATTATTGAACATAAAACAAAAAGATAACTGAAGTCGGTCGTTTATGGTACTTACAGAGTTGATTAAGTTGAAATTAAAATTTGAGAATTTTGACATTCCTGGAAATTTATAAAATAACTTTCGTCAATATTTCCTTCAATTAAATTTCTTTGTCCTTGTCCAAATCTGAGCCAAATATTGATCGATTGGATACACTTTATTTAATTTACAGCCAATTTGAATATGCGAAGTAGAAACTCATGATTTAAAACTGAAGAGATAAACTATTTTCGTAAGGGGGATTTGTTTTTAGAGAAATAAAATACAAAATCAAACTTATATTATAAACTATTTATTATGTATCAATTTTGGATAGCAAAAAATAAAAATCTCCAAGTATTCGCTTTCATTAACTTTGTTATGCATAATTTCCTTTCTAAAGACTTTTAATTATATTTTCCATCTTAATGCGTTTTAAAAACAAGCGTTCCGCATAATATGTGGTGGAACAACAAGTTTTAGAATTACTACAAGGATAAAAAGAATTACTACAAGGATTATTAGAATTACTATAAGGATAAAAAGCACAAAATAACGCACTGAGATGATTTGGTCACATAGAAAGATCAAATGAAGAATATCTTATAAATAAGTAAAAAGTAATGATACGTTTAGGAAGATTTAGAATAACATAATGTGTATACTTTTGAAAATTGCAAACTATTAAGCTTAAATCTTATCCCTCACCCTGTTGTAATATTTGCGTCTGGATTTGCGTACATCTGGATCAATCCTCAAATCACATTTTGTTGTACTGCAACGATAACTAAGTTTTGTATCGGTTCATCTTTCAACCGATTGGCTACTCCGAATAACTGGCGTCAATGGAATGTTCGGCTGCATTCGAAGTTTGCTTCGAAAGTACTGACAACTTACTAGACTATGAACTCCAGGCCTTAAGTCTTTTTATAAGTATATTTACTGCGTTACGATTCATTTTCCTTCTTCCGTAACGTCGAACATTATTTCCGTCGTCGCTACTATTATTTTTATGCTCAGGCGTGTCGCCACCTGAGGAGGACTCCCTTACGTCAGTGTCTTTTTTATCACAATGTGACGTCGCGCTCATACAAAAAACACATATTTATATTCTGGTGAAGATCACGATGCTAGATGGGGATTTATTTTGACCCCTATAACAATGTAAGTAGGGGTGGGATAGAACTCAACGGAATAACATGACGATACGCTCAAAAATAAGACGTTTTAATTTAATTTTAATAAAAGAACCCAGAAAAGTCTCAAAAATAATAGTTTGCATGAAAAACTACGTAAACGTGGGAGAAATTACAATGCCAGGATAAAATGTAGGGATCTTTTTTTTCTTCCTATCTCAATAAGGATATGACTTGCCTTTGAATAAGACGATAGCCTTGTCCGAATTTGAATCTTTAATATTATCGCTTTAAATATTTCACGTAATTTTTCATTGAATGTTTATAATTGTTTATAAGACATTATTCTCGATTCAACAAAGTAATATGTTAGTGTGTGCACATTTTATAGCAAAACCAACTAGTTAATTTTAGAACAAAAAAATGATAGACCTTTTCGTGTCAAGTGTGAACAATAGGAATATTTTACATCCATAATTGAATGTTCTTACCCGAAAAAAAATAGGCACGCTAAGTAAGATATGAACTAAAAAATAAGATGTGAAGGCGCATGTTCCCAATCATAATTTTCCTGTCTGTTCAAAGTTCATATGGTGAATTTCATGATATTAAGTTGGGTTCAGAAATCATAAGTGTTGCGTTCAGAAATTTTCTTACATTATTTTAAAATTCTATTCATTTTCACTAGACACTGTAAACTAAAAAGGATTTATTTGAGCTGTAGTACATTTATTCAGATATGCTCAAGTATTTAAGTTGTTTTTTTGTAACGAATGGATATTACCAAAGTTACGTGTATCCTCATACCTCAGAATACAAGGTGAACAAATGCTTATTTCATTCGAGGGTGCGGGTGCGGGAATTTGAATCAGCGACCTGACACACTGAAGTCCAGTGCATATAACGGTGCAAGATTTTTTTTACGTTATTTTAAATATATAAAAAGTAATACGTACAAAATAGAAATAAGGCTATTTTTCTATCGGAGCAAGCAAAAACAATACAGTGTTTAACTTTCTTACCATTGCAAATATCCTTTGCCTCTTCCACACCCATTAATTCTTCTCATTCTCCTAAGCCTTTCTTTTTTTATAAATTACATTTCTTGTTCTGTAATACATCGACGTACTTCATATTCTTCTCAGCGATGCATTGTCACAACATTTACTCGACTTATTTTATTACTTTCCACTTCTATTATTAATGTTGGCATTAAAACGCTGTTGTTAACCATAATTTGAGAAGATCGTAGTATAGCTTGGTTTGCATATATTTTTTTTAGTGAAATTATGATACCTTTTCTCGAGAATAGTGAAAATAGAAATGTTTCATACCAGATAACTTTGGGCAAACGTTCAAAGATGGTGAAGAAGCTGGATGAGTGGGTTATTCCATTTGTTTGGTTAGTAAATAAATGAAGAAATTTTTTTATTATTCGATGATATTTTTCATCCATTATTCTCAAAACCATTAATTGAAGTAATAATTTCAGGTTAGTTATTGATTTTGAAAATATCCAACATTACTCAAGTAAATTGGTATATTGTGATAGCAAAACATAAGTCTCTTTGAAAACAAATCAAAGTTATGTCAAGAGAGATTATGAAGTTTCTCTTGAAATTTACATGGATTCGTTCTATTCCTTTCAAATTTTAAAAACTTTTCATTTATTATTATTTAAACGCGTCACATATTTTCATAGATTTTTAGCTGGGTTTCTTTTATTTCAAAATCTAAACGTACCTTAATAGCCTGGGAAATATTAATTATAATTTTTGTTCTATTTTTATTTTATCCCAAGAACTCTCTCATAAATAATGTAAGGCAATACTGGTATAAAACCCTCTGGTACTCTATCCCGGGACGCCAACATTCAAAACACGTATTACAAATATAACTACTAGGACATGGCACCTCCAGTGACAACCAAAAATAAAATGATGATTTTTTATGGAAAAAATTCCCTTCAGTATTATTATTTATCGTTTGAAAATTTAAAGAAATATCTTCTTATATCAGAAAATCCTATATCCCAGCAATATTATTAAAAAATCTTTCCGTTTATTAATTTTAAATGTCTTATTTTGACAAATATTATGAGGGATTTTAATATTATACTCGTAGATACTCCGATACCCAAGTCGGCAAATCAAAAACATTTATTTTTTCAGCAACTAATTAAAAATACATAATTCATCAATTTATTTTATGGAAAGATGGTACGCAAAAGTTTCACAAGTAAATAAAATAATCAATTTTAAATTTAAAAAAGCTAATTTCAATCTAGTGAACCATGCAAAAAACCTCCAATGACAACTTCTGAGAACTAGTTAGTAAGACGTTTGTCTTTTAATCCGATGGTTGTCGGTGCGATTCCCGTTTGTGCACAATTTATTTAAAAAAATGGTTCCAGGCTGATTGATGTTCACTTATAAATTTGAACAGTCTTCTGGTTTATTGTAAGGGATTCTAATTTGACAATACAACCGTTAGATTTTACTGTATAAAACAACAGTGTAATACAGTGCATACAAAATAAATTTTAAAAATTGGTTCTCATTTATTAATAAATATTAAAAAGAGAGGTTACTAGAAAACATTATTAGGTGATAAAATATCTCCTCAAGATCTAAATGATACTTTATTCCTGTTAAGATAACTGATAATTGCCACTTAATCTCATAGGTCATAAAGAAATGTAATAAATAACTATTATTTAAATGAATAAAAATGTTATCTTCACCACATCATCGGTAACTAGGAAATTGTTTGTGATATTTGAGCAGATATCCAAATAATTAAGATGACGTAGAACGATAACTTTAATGTACTTAAAAATCCAATAGTAGGTAATATTAACGTTATGCCCCCATTAATGATAATAAATGATTCCATTATTGAGTGATTTTCCAGTGAAAAACTTCAATGAAGCCTTTTAAATCTTATTTTATATATTGTACATTAAAACTAAAAAAGTTGCTTTCAAAAAGATCAGCTCTACCGGCCGACATTTTATAAGGTTTAATTTTAAAATGTATGGGCATTCTTTGTAAAGTAGTTATAACAAATTATAAGGCTAGCGTTTTCCTTCCAATTTCCTCAAAAATATGTCTGGTTGTCTCCGTAATGATGGCCACATATTTTTATCCTGACGAGGGTCTTTTTCAATTTAATTTCAACTTTGGTTAGAGAATGACAGAATAAACCCAATTAAGGAAGTTAATTTGGTTAACAAAGTAAGGCAATATTTTTTTCACTCTTTAATCTTGTTTTGAATTTCCGTAACTGTGACATTCTACATTGCTGTATTCCCTTGAGAACATTTTATTTTTATCATGACTTGGGTTATTATTTAATAAAAAAAAGCTTTTCTTCCTGATTCCAAAATAAATTATTACATTAAGTTGGAACTAATGATGCTATTTAAGCAGTAAAATATGCCGTTTAACTCAAGTATAACAAAAATATTGTCTTTTATTTAGTAGTCTGTTTTTAAATTAAATTCTGAAAATTGAAGTTACACTGAATGAAACAAGTGATTTTAATGTAATGAAAGGAAGTTTTATTTAACTGGATAATCATGAGGCTTTTAGTTATAGATATGATTGTATTTCTTACATAGGTTTTTCTGTCGATTTTTTTATTGAATAATTCAACATAATATTTTTCCTTATACATTCTTATAAAGTTTCATTTCATAATGACAAATTTACTACAGAACTTGTCACACCTCTTTCCTATTTAAAAAAAACAATATTATGATTTTCAGATTTCAATACATAAATCAGTTATAGCACATTACCATCATATGAGGTGTGACACTCCCGTTCAGCTCCGCCGGTTTCTTAAAGAGGCAAGTACTTTTTAGATCTCAGGGGTTTGTTGGGTTCCCTTAACTCTGAATAACTCTCTTTCACTTTCAGCAGGACAAGGCGACACAATTAAACAAGTATAATTTTAAATGAAACAGTTTATTATATTATGGAAAAAAAAAAAGAAAAAAAGAAAAAAAATATAGAAAAAAAAACTTGACGAATGTCAAGAAAAAAAGTTTAAAATTGGCTAGAAAGACTGTGTTGTAATTAGCAAGGGAGATTTCAATAACAATTTGAAATTAATTTGATCGGTGAGTTTAACGTGGGGACGAAATCCAACATTAAGATAAAAGGAATAATATTCACCGATAATTGTAATTGGGGTCCTGGACTTCTGCGATATACGAGGAAAACTAGTCTGGCTGTCTTCCGTACAAACACTGTTTCTGGAGAGACGTCCTAACCGTGTCGTATCTGGTGGCACAAGAGACCTCCTCGTGAAATTTCTGGCCTTTTATAGTCACCTCGCGAGAAAGAGAAGCTACGTTTCTTTGTCACTAAATAAAATACTATAGCCGCCGGCTAGACCCGAGATTATTTGAAGGACAATTGATCGGTATTTCTAACAATTAGACAAGAAAGGGTCGTCGTCTAGACAGTACTTTATTACCCCATCTTGAGCCGTATGGATTTTTTTTATAAACAATGACCATGGAATTCTTTACAATCCGGGATGTAGTTTTACAACCCGAGCCGACCACCTAAGTTGGCAGTGCAATATTCCATTTGTATAACCAAAACAAAATTGAATTTATTATAGACCCTTTTCCTAAACAAACAATGACCATGGAATTCTTTACAATTCGGGATATAGTCTTGTACTCCAAGGCGGTGACCACTTAAGAGAACCTTTTCTTTTATTGACTTAATCTTAGCGACAGTATTAAAAATATACTAAATTATTTTGTTTCGAGACACATGTTTCAGGAAGCATGAAATGTCGGGAATTTAATATCGGGGATGTGAACTATGCAATTTATCAAATACAGTCCTGACACCCCATCCTAAGTTACCGAAGAACAAAAAAAAAAAACAAACAAAAAAAAAAAAATTATCCTCCGTATATCACCTCGTGTACATGACAGAACATATCTGTATTCGCAATTGCTAATATGGGTTCATGAAGCCCGTGATGGAGACACACAGCAATCCATCCCAGATGTATTCTCAGGCCATCCTTAAAACCTTTATCGGTTGGGAGGCTAGCTTCTCCCAACCCGGACTCTTAAGGCTGCCCAGGGCCTCTCGGTGATTCACACCGAGCCAAAGTAAGGAGACAATAATAAACAACAAAAAACTGGGAATTCAATTTACCGAGCGAGACCCACCATACGTCCGACCACAAGGGCACGGGTTCGTTTCGAGATTTCACTATCCAAGAAACGCAGCCCCCAGTCATAACGCATGCTGCCAACGCTACAGTAACCAGAGCTCTTATCCCAAAACTCAAACAGAGCAAACAATACAACGGTATCATCGTAACAGTTACATAAAATCTGTACAAGTTCAAAACAGAACAAAAATACAACGGCAATTACCGTAACAGTTACATAAATTCTGTCAAAGTTCATTCGAGAACGCACCATACTCTTATCCTTATTCCTCCCAGCAGCACCACTACGACCTCCACATTTCCCATAAACCTTTCATCGCGCTGCCTCACAGACTACCTTGCGACCCCGTACTCGGTGAGTGCTTTGACAGAACAAAATATATTATAATATTTTACACAACAACAACAAAAAAATAATTAATTTTTATTTCAAATTATATACTCCACACTCAACAGGAGTCAACTCGTCAACAATATGACCCATTTCAATATTATAACCCTTCAACACCGTGCAATGCTACACCTCTCCAACAAGAAATTCCGAACACATCAACGGCTATTATTATGGAACCCCGTCCAAAAATTAACATTTACTGCGTGTAACTATCCGAAACGGATACTCCACTGTACCATCTGTACAACCTTATCCTAAATTCAACTGCTCTTAAACTTGCGGACCACCGTCCAGCGATAGCATTTGCGCAAAGCAATTATCCACGATGGATACTTTACGCAAAGCAATTATCCACGATGGATACTTTACTGAATCCTCTGTACAATCCTTGAAACGCTACTCCCGTGGGAAGGGTACACCTCTCCACTAAGAAGTTCGGAATACCTCACGAATTCTTACCGGATAAGATAACAATTAGGAAGACAATACTTCCCCAATACGAAATTCGGAAGACTTGCAAGTATATCTTCACTTAATGCCCTAACTTCTGCAGCCAATAATTCCGATAGGGAATCAAATGAGAAGGTAACAATTACCACTAATCAAACCACAACAGCTGTCAGGTAGCCCATACCTGAGCTCGCATTACACAAGAGCAATTTGATCCTGAACGTTATACGTGTACCTTCTACAAACGGTACTAATCATCTATGTATTACATGAATTCTTACTTCAGAAGGACCTAAGTCCTTCGTTGAGATACATATAATCCTACTCTAGGCTCTCAGCATTCCGCCACTCGTGGTCTAGGCTCAGGTTCATTGAACGCCAGGTGTTCTTTGGTGGAGTCACCGGGCTGAACACCAGCCCATACATAGAACATATGGAAATGAATCCATACGAGATTGCCCTCGGCCAGCCCACTTATTCATTCACCCTTGTGCAATAATAAATTCGCACCGGTGACGTCACTTGACATACTAAACTGTCATTCACCAAGGAATCCCACAGTGTATACCCTCAAGGTATATAACAAAATATTTAATTTAATTATCTTAAGAACCATTTTCCTAACCATGAATGACTCCCAATTAGGCGCTGACGAACCCATCACTACACTGTCAACTATCAGCTTATCTATAATCCACCCGGGCACAGAAGCTGTGCTCAGGACCGGACCCATATCATATGTTCGCGTCCTTATCGTGTGACGACGGACTCGCCGCATAAGGTCTATTCTAAGCTATACTGTATTCAATAGTCAATTTATAGTATATATACAACTACTAAACTTCTACCGTCTTCTTATAAGAGAATAACCCCTGTATTCCTTCCTTCTTACAAGACAAGAATGATACATTTAATAATTTGACTCCAGGTCACGCTTTCTAGTTCCAACCGAGTTCCAACCGAGTTCTAACCGTGTTCCCAACTCCGTTTCTGGTAAAACGACCAGAATTTTTTAATCTCCAGTTATCACCTGGCCACGCTTTCCAGTCCACAATGAGAGAATACACCATTAACTCTCCTGTTACTACAACGATAAAGAGGCTATACTCGCACTCTGGTTACCTAGCCACGCTCTTTAGTTCTACGGAGCGAGTACTCATCTAACGCTCTGTTTATTAAGACGATAGAGGGTTCTATGCACAATTATTGGTCACCCGACCACGATCTTTAGTTTAAAGAGTGAATACTCCCCTAACGCTCTCCTCATCAAGACAGAGTTCTCTACTTAATCACTGGTCACCCGACCACGCTCTCTAGTTTCTAAAGAGAGAATACACAAATAACTCTCTCGTTATTACAACGACAACGAATGCTACACTCGACCTCATGTCACCTGACCACGTTCCCCAATTTCAAAAGAGATAACACAAACTAACTCGTTCGTTATTAAAACGAAAAAAGAGTGCTATAATCGAACTCTGGTCTCCTGGCCACGTTCTCTAATTTCAAAAAGGATAAGACGAACTAACTCACTCGTTATTACAACGACAAAAGAGGCTATACTCGACATCTTGCCACTTGGCCACGTTGTCTAATTTCAAAAAGATAAGACAAACTAACGATTTCTTTGTTACGCCGACAAAGAGTTCCATTCTCAAGTAGTGGTCACCTGACCACGTTCTCTAATTTCAAAAAAGATAAGACAAACTAACTCTCTCGTTATTACAACGACAAAAGAGTGCTATAATCGACTTTCAGTCACCTGACCACGTTCTCTAATTTCAAAAGAGATAACAAACTAGTTCTCTCGTTTTTACAAAGACAAAAGAGTGCTATAATCGACTTCCAGTCACCTGACCACGTTCTCCAATTTCAAAAAAGATAACAAACTAACTCTCTCGTTTTTACAACGACAAAAGAGTGCTATAATAGACTTCTAGTCACCTGACCACGTTCTCTAATTTCAAAAGAGATAACAAAAACTAACGATTTCTTTGTTACGCCGACAAAGAGTTCCATTCTCAAGTAGTGGTCACCTGACCACGCTCTTTAGTTTTTAATGAGAGAATACTCAACTACGATCTCCCTATTACGACGAGAAACAGTTCTATACTCGACTACTGGTCACTCGACCACGCTCTTTAGCTTCTAAAGAGAAAATACACAAATAACTCTACCGTTATTGCAACAACAAAGAGGCTATACTCTATTTCTCTCTTTGGCCATGCTCCTTTCATGTGCTTTGACCACGAGAATCTGGACTTAATTCTCTCTTGACATTTATGACATGTAATGGTATACTCGACTACCGACTACCTGGCCACGCTCTTACGTAAAAGGAAGCGAGGCGAGATCTTTTATCTTCCTTAATTATTAGCTCGAAAACTGAGCAGAGTTTTCACAAATCCTCAACTGATGACGGCTGGAAACAGATAATCTCTGGGCTATCTTTATGCTATCTTTTCCTACACCCGCGATAATTCGTTATCTGACAAGGGTGACTCCAAAGAATGATTTTAAATTCCCTATTCCTGGAATATAATCTGTAAGGGACTCAACTGTTTCTATACATAAGCCGGTCTAGTCTGCGCTTTATCCTAAAGTCTTCCGACCCATACCCTTCTAGGAAAACTCTATTGACTAAATGACAATCACTACCCTTTTTAACCTTAATTCTGAGAAGGTTAATGCTGCATCTCACAGGAATTTTGGCAAGTTGAAGGAAGTCTATTTACTTCTACCTCAAGGACAAACAAGCCATCTCCTTTGTACCCAATGCACCGATGCAAAACAAAAGAATCTATTTAAAACGAAATTCCTTTCGAATTTCTAAACCAACCGTGCTATACAGATGTATTGACAGAAACAAAGGAATCATCCTAAAACCTTATTCCTACCGAAACCCATAAACCACTTTGTTAACAATCGTATTGGTACAAAAAAAAGAATTTAACCAACCGAAATTCAATTCAGACCAAATAACAAACCTCTCTATCAAAAGACATTGATACGAGAACAAATGAATTTATCTAAAACGTAATTCCATTCAGTGTTTACAAACAGCGTATATAAGAAAACTCAGCATGGGCTGACTGATTACTATTAAAATACAACAACCAAGCTTCTTACACTGAGAGAATAGTACTGGAAACTAACCTGCTAAAAGTTAAGCGCTCTCTCCGATTCGCTTAACAATACTTCGCGCGTGTGATTTCGTGTTGTAAAAACACAAAAAAAAGAACTTCTAGAACTTTCTTTATTACTAAATTATTTAAAACAAACTAAACCGTCCTCTTAATTAAGGCTCACTTTACAACACTATCCTTATTCAATTCCGCTTAACCGAAACCCTTCAATCAAACAATAATTTCTTAAACGCACTATAACCCTTTCTAGCAATCCCTTTGTCAATAAGAACAGCCAATATCACCGAACGACATTAATTATGACGCAATACTATCACATCTAGAGCCTTCTTCCACAATTTTTACTGCTTGACACGCTGCACCGTTAACAAAATAAACTATCCATAATTACGACGCAATTCCTCCTTTTGCCCTTGACTTTGAAAATTACTAAACCGAGCACTGCGATTTTAACTATTAATTATTCCTACACAACATCCGTAAACCGGATCACTTGCGCGATTGAAACATTATTTAGGGAAGTTACTTTCTCCTTTCCGAGGGGAGATTGATCTCAAATGACCAGGAACCAATTCTTATTCAACTGGAATATTCTACGATTTCAAAACACTAATTATCGTCATTCAATGACCACTCACTTCCTGTGTTATTTTATTAATTTAATCTGTTTCAAACACGATACCATGCGAATCTATTTCCTCGAGGGGTAAAACATCGTGCAGTATATCTACCTGTAAAACAAAATGGCGTCTATCTTCCCGGTGTTTGATTTAACGCAACTTTTATTCATTGATTTAAATTTTCTTAACATTGAATTCCTAAGCTTTATCTCCTTTTCGTTCTACCACAATTCGCAAAATCACTAGACTGACCACTGAGATAATAATTATTATTTATTCTTAAACAAAATTCGTTAACCGGATCATTTACTCGATTGGAATAATTTTTACGAAAGTAATACGCATATAACACTTTGCCTAGCCATCCACCACAACAATAAAACAGGGCTCCACCAAAGTAAATCAAGACCTCACTAACAAAAACAACAATTATAACTCGATCGTTTTGTTAAACCAACAAGATTTCTCTTAGCAACGCAGTTCAAATTTACAAACAACAGACTTCCTAATTCGTGTTAACAACCAACCGCGAGGCACGAGGCCGACTGAAGCTCCATTTTAACAACAAACGACTATAGACCAAAATGTAATCCAATCTCTATACACTACTATATCCTTCATAGATCCACTACTGAAAGAAACTACTCAATTCATGATTCGGCCATTGAACCAGGATCGAAACCAAAAATAACTTGCTCCAACGGAATCTTTTTAAGTAAAAGAGGAATCTAACTTAAGCGAAACTTCTACTTCTTTGCAATATTAAACCGTTGAAATTCTCCATATTTCGACAAACCGAGCACCAAGAAATGATTAATCCTTGAAAGAAAACCCGAAAAACTGGGCCAACTGAACAGCGAATTATTTCACGAAAGAAAGGCGTTTCGTGCGCTTTGCCTACCCACGAACTCTCTTAATATAAGATTGGTCTCAAATAAATCAGAACACAATTCTCTTGACAACGAAATATTTTAGCGAACGTTAACTAGAAAATCTATTCTTTTTCTTCCCTCGATTAACTAAAATTCTATTCACAATTCATTAATAAAAAATTCGAAAACGGCTCTTTACCAAACTGGAGCCCGTAACACGTGGGAACAAAATAGTGAACACAAACGGTCGCGGAAAAATATATATACACTTTCCTGTAAATAAATTATTATTTAAAACACACAAAACAAATAATAAATAAAAACCTTGTCCAACGAGAGATCAGAGATACAAAGTATGCCCCGCGTTCGGGGGCCAAATGTCACACCTCTTTCCTATTTAAAAAAAAACAATATTATGATTTTCAGATTTCAATACATAAATCAGTTATAGCACATTACCATCATATGAGGTGTGACACTCCCGTTCAGCTCCGCCGGTTTCTTAAAGAGGCAAGTACTTTTTAGATCTCAGGGGTTTGTTGGGTTCCCTTAACTCTGAATAACTCTCTCTCACTTTCAGCAGGACAAGGCGACACAATTAAACAAGTATAATTTTAAATGAAACAGTTTATTATATTATGGAAAAAAAAAGAAAAAAAGAAAAAAAATATAGAAAAAAAAACTTGACGAATGTCAAGAAAAAAAGTTTAAAATTGGCTAGAAAGACTGTGTTGTAATTAGCAAGGGAGATTTCAATAACAATTTGAAATTAATTTGATCGGTGAGTTTAACGTGGGGACGAAATCCAACATTAAGATAAAAGGAATAATATTCACCGATAATTGTAATTGGGGTCCTGGACTTCTGCGATATACGAGGAAAACTAGTCTGGCTGTCTTCCGTACAAACACTGTTTCTGGAGAGACGTCCTTACCGTGTCGTATCTGGTGGCACAAGAGACCTCCTCGTGAAATTTCTGGCCTTTTATAGTCACCTCGCGAGAAAGAGAAGCTACGTTTCTTTGTCACTAAATAAAATACTATAGCCGCCGGCTAGACCCGAGATTATTTGAAGGACAATTGATCGGTATTTCTAACAATTAGACAAGAAAGGGTCGTCGTCTAGACAGTACTTTATTACCCCATCTTGAGCCGTATGGATTTTTTTTATAAACAATGACCATGGAATTCTTTACAATCCGGGACGTAGTTTTACAACCCGAGCCGGCCACCTAAGTTGGCAGTGCAATATTCCATTTGTATAACCAAAACAAAATTGAATTTATTATAGACCCTTTTCCTAAACAAACAATGACCATGGAATTCTTTACAATTCGGGATAAAGTCTTGTACTCTAAGGCGGTGACCACTTAAGAGAACCTTTTCTTTTATTGACTTAATCTTAGCGACAGTATTAAAAATATACTAAATTATTTTGTTTCGAGACACATGTTTCAGGAAGCATGAAATGTCGGGAATTTAATATCGGGGATGTGAACTATGCAATTTATCAAATACAGTCCTGACAAACTTCATTACTAAAGAAGTATGAATGGAAGAAGTGTTTGGAAAAGTTTAAATCATTAAAAAGTTTGACACCGTATTGAATAATTACACTTTTGGTGTACACATCTACACCTAACGGGCTTATTACCATATGCCAATATCTTCCAACTAACCAAAAATATATTTAAAGGGTCTTGAGTGAATACCGGACCAAAATTATTTAAAAAAAATCCGTTTTCTAATTGGCTGGAAGACAAGAACTTACCAACAAGGTCACGGAGGTCACCATACTACGTTTGAGAATCGCGCTTTCTTTGAAGCGTAGTTTCTTGAAATCGTTGGTACCCAACTTTGGTCGGGTTTTATTTATAAAGTGCTTGTTAAATAGGGTGCATAAATATCCTTCTTGTGAATTTATAAACAAAATTAAAGATAATTTATAAAAATAAATTATTAATTATTTAAACCATTATTATTATCATTAGAATAAAAATACAAATCAAAATAAATTGAAAATACTTGAAACAATTTGAAATTTTATTGAAACTACATAGTAGAGATTGATGTGTGAGTGAATTTGATTAGATCATAATATGACCCTTATGGCCTTATTGGTAAAGCTTGTCTTCCAGCCCAGAAAGTAAAGGGTTCGATTCCATCGCTACCTATATTTTTAATCGTACGGCCTTACAAGATTATATCAACGTGGCTATCTCTTCCGACCAACCAGAAAATGTTAAAGAACTCTTAAGTGAAAACCAGACTGGAATCCTTCTTTATAAAAAATGAGCTAAAAGGGGAATCGAGCTCACAACTCTCAGGCTGGAAGAAAGGCCTCGCAGGTTAACCTGGTTGGTTTGAAGATATTTCTACATAGTAATAAGTCCATCTGGTTATGTTATATACAATAAAAATGTAATACTGTTCATTAAAATAAAAGTTAAAATAATGATTTTAAGTTTTCATCCCAAAAACTTGGAATTGTTTAATATATTTTGATTGATTAATCAGCCCTCTTCGATGTGGGTGTATACGAGATTTTCTCCATATGTAAGGGTCTCTACGGAGGTTTTTACGCGGATACCAGAGACATAAGGAGTCCACCGTATAACGCATTCAGGCTAAATCTCTAAGATCAGTTCGCAAGAAAAGAACACCTGTTAAGGTACTTAGTGAGTTAATATGTTAAGCTAGTTAAGAAACGCTCTTCAGGTGGTCGCAACAGCCGGATAAATAGCGCTTAATCAAATGAACTAAGAAAAGAAGGGAAATTTAAGAATTCTGAAAAATAAATGAAAACTTGTTTCATTAAAAAAATGACATTTTGTAGAAAGACTATGTCTTTCATCAAGTAGTCGCGATTTTCATCAGCAATAACGCTAAATTCATTTAAAAACGAAACCAAGTAACTTTATTGGATCCCAGCTCCTTGAGCAGAACAGTTTTTGGAAATTCTAAATCCTACGGACATGCTCGGCCAGTCACGCCCCTTTTTGTTTACCCATGTACGAATCAGACATTATTGCGAGTGGTGGGTGGGTGGGTGTGGTGGTGATGTGTGATCCCAAAACGGAATTAAATTTCGCAAATAGTCTAAACGCTTGAGCTGCATATAGTACCTATTGACGGGGCGTTTTAATAACAAATATTATTAAAGTATTATGTTTATAAAACATGTTCTTGTTTTTTATGGAAAAATCTTAAATTATGAGCTCAAATAGTTAAAAAACCTAAAATTCGCCAATTAGGCTATATCGAATCGTTATAATTGTTATATACACCACACACTAAGACTAACACATAAAATTGCATATTTTAACAGAAATGTGCAGAATTTTTCTTAGTTTATTAAGAGTTCGTCTGGTGATAATATTCGCACGAGCCAGTCACATGTGCGATTGTTGTCTCTTAAAGTTTGATAGTATGACCTTCACATGTAATGACAAACCGCTAGTTCCGTATCTACTCCAGTGACTCTAAATCTGAATGTGAAATATTGATTTTGTATCGAAAATTCTTCCAAAAAGGAAAATTTGACATACGAGTAGATCAAAAATTTAATTCTTGTATGTGTGGATGTGACCTCAGCTAGTAAATTATATACATCTGGTATTGTATTTATTATAATTTTATTACAATATACGGCAATTGGTCTACCAATTTAAAATGTTTACAATAGTAAAACTTAAATTATAATTTAAAGTGCGCACAAATGTAAGTACAACTTATCACACAATTACAAACATGAATCATATACAAAAAAATATCAGAAAGCAGTACTCACACGCATGTTACCTACCATACTCGTGCATACGAAACAAACCTGAGAAAAGTCATGCCTCAGGTAATCAAAGGCCCTAACATACAAAAAAACCTGAGAAAATAATTAGAAAATATACATACGTATAATTCATCCACTCCAATATAGCACAAAAAAACAAAATATATCAAAACTTCACCATATTTATTGTACAAAGATCTCAAAAAGCTTGAAATAAAACAAAGTTAGCGACAAGGATGAAAAAAAATCAACGATAGTCACGCCATAGCATCGGTTTCATAGTTCAAACAAACAAAAACGTTCTATAAGAGAACTTTTAAAGGCATCAAATATGTCTGAGACTGCAGCGTGATTATAACCTAATCGATGCAATCTAGGTATGGGATTATTCGAGTAATACCTATAACTCTTGCACCGCAATATATCCTGCAGTCTCGTACTTCTCGTAGGTATTAGAAATTCTAGTAATTTTAGACAGTCAGTTGTCCTATTTGCTATTTCAAAAGCAATATCAAGCCAATCAACACTCTATAACCAGAAAGTCTCATCAAGTTAAGACGTGAGAGCAACATAATTACGAATATCGTTATGACAACCAATATAAGCACTTTCATTACAAAATGGTTTTTTCCATTTGTAGTGTTAAGAAAGTAAACAGTTTCTAATGAAATAAAATTAAAAATTTAGTATCCATAAAGTGTGATTGTGTTCCTAGTATTGTATATATTTAGTTTTCTCAACCAACGTGATCATTTTCAATTGCTAACTGGCTAGGAACACAAATTTGGCTGAATATTAAAAAAAATACTCAATTTTGAATTCTAAAGTAAATAACATTTTTTTTAAATCAGTCAATAATTAAGACTCTCTGACTTATTCGTCCAATTAACAAGTTCTTATTTATCTGAAAGCTGGTTGATTAAATTCCAATGGTTTTAGAAACCTTTATATTATCTTCATGTTCTGAAGAAATAATTCGTAGCACACGGCACTCCTTTCTACTCTCGGAACCAACGACCAAATAACCACACGAATAATAGAGTTTTCGTGGTTTTACGGATCCCCCATATCTAAAGGCGTAGTAGAGTCTAAAATTAGAACTTACATTAATGGAGTCGAAATCCTTGAGACGAATAGAACTCAAATTTCTCAGGTTAACAATATATCTTGACCCATATTATTAACCTATTATATCTGAAATATTATTAATCTTCACTGAATCGTCCGTTTGAATAGAGAAAACAATAGGCCAGATTATGGTGATAAATTCAAGTTTTGGTATATGAAATTAGTATTCTAGGAAAAAGGACCGCCAGTAATGTTGGTACCATATTTCTGAAATTAATGCTTCACCGGCCAAAGCACATTCAGCTTATGAACTAAGAATTACATATATGTATGTATAAGAATATTTGAAAAAAAATTAATTGTGCTAAAAATAATCACTATCAGTTGACATTTATGATGACCTCTGTGATTTTGTTGGTTTCAGTTTGCTTTTTTGTTAAAATATCTGTAACATTTCTCTCACCGGTAAGAAGAGATGTTCATATGAAAATAAACATCTATGGTAAATTTGTTTTTGAAGTCTTGATACAACGAACGGGTAAATTTTGAATTGAAATAGGATGCATGGATCAAGTATTTTCGTATACTTGTGGAAAAGTCTATGGCAAAAATTGAAAGATTTGTTTATTGTCCGTTTATGAAATTGGAAAACACATATGAATATGGAATGTATATGATATTGAATGTAAATTTAAACGTAGTATTGCATCATTATATGCCGAAAGAAGAATACGTATAAGAGTCAATGGTGTCTTGACTGAGTGGCTTAATATTTCAAAAGAGGTTAAACCAGGATGTTACATTCCGCCCTGGTTGTTTTATACTCGTATTAACATACATGTTTGTATGAAAGAGCTATAAATGTTGAACGAGAATATATACCAATTACTGTAGTATTAGCGCAGAACGAGGATGAATTATAAAGTTTGATAAGTAAATAGTATCAGGGATGCGAAAAAAAAGATCTTAGAATAATTATTGGAAAATCTCAAGTCAAAGTGATAAAAAAATATGAAAGGAGATAAATGGGTCAGTAATAAAAGATAAGAACAAGATAAGTTATTATGCTATTTAGGTCGTATTTTCTCAGATGATGATAGAGTACGGACAGTAACAACATCTGACAAGATGATCGTATTGAAAAGTATTTAAGTACTAAATTTGATTTAAAGGAGAATAACGGGGACGTGGAAAAAATTAAAGAAGCTGAAAACAATGTTTGCAGTGATTAGAATACATGAGTTGATAATGTATGACAGAATACTGAATGCAGTGATTGGAGATAAATGTGAACTGAAGATTGGTGATGTATGTACGAGTATTAAGTAAATGAAGAAGAGCACTCTGATATAGCATGTAGAACTTGATTCAACCAAACCTTTTCTTTTTCTTAAAGAAAATATAAAAAGTAATAGATATCGAAGGAGTTGTATGAGAAGGTGTATGGATGTTAAAGAGGTGAAACATGTGTCTTCTTCTTCTTCATCTTATTTTAGGCCTGTTGGCCTGTTATGATCCTGCACCATTATTTGCCTCTTGCGACGTCGACTGCCAGCTGTCTTTCCATATTTTGGGAGGTCGTCCTGGAGGTCTGCTTGTTTGGGGGATACTGTCCCTGGCCATTCTTACGGCTCTTGGTTCCACCATTCTGGATACGTGTTCGTTCCAGAACCTTCTTCTCTGTCGTCCCCATCTGACAATATCTTCAACTTCGCACGTCCTTCGGATTTCTGTGTTTCGTACTCTATCACGAAGGGTTTTGCCAGCGATACTCCTGAGTACCTTCATTTCGCTGGTTCAAAAGAGATTTTTGGTTTTGACAGTGTCGGCTCTGGACTCTATGTCGTATGTCATTATGGGGCGGACACAAGTCTTGTATATCCTCACCTTGCTTTGGATGTTCATTTGCTTGTTTTTCCAGATAGTGTTTTTTAAACATCTGGAAATAGCTGCGGCCTTTTGTGATTGTTCAAGCACTTCGCCATAGAGGTCATTATTGCACATTATGCTAGCACCCAAGTATTTAAATTTTGTTACTTGTTCAATCGGTGTGTCGTCGATCGCCCCACTGCATCCAACTCGCTCTCTGGCTAGAGTAATGCATTTAGTCTTGCTGATGGAGATAGACATGTTGTATTTTTTTGGAAGCAGTGTGGAATCGATGTAGCATTTGTTGCAGGTCTTCCTCTGATTCGGCTATGATGGTGGCATCGTCAGCATAGCATATGATGTTTAGTATATTGTCGCCCATCTTGTATCCCAGGTTAAGGTTGGCAACTTCTTCTATAATTTTATCCATAACCAAGTTTAATAGAAATTGACTATGTATCGAGATAAAATATTCTGAAAATATGTACCTCTTCCCTATCCCTGCAGGGAAATGGCCAAGTGATTATATAATATATATTTAAATCAACAGTTTTTAAAAATCGGCATAAAAAATTATCTATTATATTGATCTTTATCTACGTAAATATTTTTTTTTTGTAAGTGTTTACAATAGTTATAAACAATCCATTGTAGTCATCTTTTGAATGGATGCCACACCTGTGCGTTGATTGGTTTATCGTGACATTTTATTTTTATTAAAAAATACAAATTTTACCATAAAAAAATGAATAAAATGACTATGTTACATATTCTTGTTTCTTGAAAACTTTTGAAAGTTAGATTTAAAGGCAATCTATGACGATCGTGAAAGATTTTTATTAGACTTCCCTTATATCGAAGTCATATTTAATTAGAATTGTGTGTGCATTTATTAATTACACATATGTCTAAACTGTAGTGCTTAAACAAGCACACGGTTAAAAATATCAAATTAGAATATCCGACGGAATGAGATCAAAGCTCTGAGACAATCTCTACTATATCGAATATAACATTTGTATAGCGACTTGTTCATCAAAAATATCAAATTAGAATATCCGACGGAATGAGATCAAAGCTCTGAGACAATCTCTACTATATCGAATATAACATTTATATAGTGACTTGTTCATCAAAAATATCAAATTAGAATATCCGACGGAATGAGATCAAAGCTCTGAGACAATCTCTACTATATCGAATATAACGTTTATATAGCAACTTGTTCATCAAAAACTAATATTATCGTTTATTTTCTAGAATCTATATACTTGAACATGATTGATTTATGGTAAGCTTTAGTTATCAATTCCTAATTAATTCGTACAAATTAATAAGACATGGATATTCTTAAAGAAATAGTTCGTATAGCTAACGTAAATTAAGTTCTCTTCATTATGGAAAAATGTGTATGGATTGAAATAATTGTAAAATTGCACCCAAGGTCACCTACAATTGTACCCAAGGTCATAACTTTTTTTTATGGAAACTGTATAATTTTCAGTTTTTTTATTTGTAAAAAGAAAAAACGACTTAGCAAACACATTGGAATTAATGGATTTAAGTAATAACAATTAATACAAAATATAATATTACATATTTCTGATAATTTTATTTATGGAGGTTTAATAAATAATATCTTTATATATATTTTTTTTGGAAACCTATCAATAATTCTGTAATTCAATCAGGGTTCAAAAGGCCAAAAAATATTTGGCTTCCTGTTACGTCTATCACGTTATGCCTTCGTCAATTCAATTATGTTCATATCTCAAGTGCGTTCTAACAAATGGAAGGATGTTTTAGAACAACGAATTTTATATTACACTTTTGGGATGCACAATTACGAGTATATTTTTAGGTGAGTATTTCTACGATAAAATCTCGACACTTTAACATACAATTCATTCAGACACCATTTGGCGCGTTTAAATTACAGCATACATGTTTTTCTTAGTCAAAATCCTCCTTTTTTTTAAATAAAAAATTTCGGTCACTCAACAATCATTCCAGATATACCTATCTTTACTTAGATACTATATACCTATCGTAACCTGTCATTGCTGGGAATTGTAGTTGAAAATCCCCTCGACATTCCAACGTTAATTCAATTGAAAAGCTTAGCTGTGTCGTGGGGTTTTCTTTCTTTCTTACTTTCTTTTCCTACCCTGCTGTACACCAGCAAACATGCCGGAGTGGTTCAAGACGATTGGAGCACACCGGCATGTTTTCCTTTTTTAATAATTGATATTACTAAAGTCACCGGTATTCTTACAGCCCCGAATACTAGGCGAAAAAAAACCTGTATCATTTAAGGGGAGTAGTACACCGCGGCATTCGAACCGGTGACCTTCCGCACAGCATTTCAGATGTACACTTATTGTATGTAACATAATATTACATTTGATTTATTTGCCTTTTTATCACATAAGGTCAACCTTCTATCGTTATGGTGTGATTTCCAAGAAAAGTGATTTACCCCAATGATAGTTTATGTTATGTGTGTATAAACATATATTGATAATTGTCTTTTTTATTAAATAATCCATAAAATTTGAAAAGGCGCCATTGCATTCACTGATTGATACCTTGTTAGTTTTTGACATTTTCAAATTTACAAACGATAATTATGTTTAAATATAGATACGGGTCTTAGTTAATAATTATTATTAATACCTTACGAGTCCTTAATTATAATTGACCATCATTTACTTTGAAAGATATTCTTTCTCCTTGGGGTATAGTTTGCCTCGTGCTAACATACTCGTACATTTGTATTAATATTCATGTCAATAATGAGCGATGTAATCAAGGGATTATTGTAACGAGTGACGCGTCTGGCGTGAAAGTTTCAGGGAACATTTGAATATTTTTATACTTCTGAGTAAGATATATAAAAGCACATTTCATCTAAAAATAACTCAACAAATGATGCCTTCAGCAAAACATTTGTTAGGGAGGCGGAAAAGAGTCTTATTGTACTTGAAATGCTTTGAAGATTCTTTTTTGCTATTCTGACTCATAAAAATGGAAATTTAGGAAGATTTGTGAAAATTGGATGAATTAAGGGAAACAATTAAAATTATTAACAAAATTTTAAATATTATAACAAAATTCTGTAGCCAAATAACTTAATATGTGGATACCGATAGAAGTAACGCGTTTATAAACGCTCGAGAGACTTCAAAAAAGATCCCTCCATTATCTCTAAACGAGTGAGTAATCCTGGTTGATGCTTTGATTAAGGTCAAAAAGGCCTGGGCATCTTATCAATTGGATGCTTATTTTATAGTACAATTAATTAACCTTCGCTCAAAAGTGTGACTAGCACGCCAATGGATTGTTTATCAATCTCTATATAAAACCAACCCACCTGTAGAAATTTTTAATATGTAGAGTAAGGAAAAACTCTACCTATTAGATAGTTCGAGGGTATTAAGGACACCTATGACTTTGGTAATATCTATTCTTTAAAAAAAAAAAAGAGCAATCACATGTTTTAATCGTTAATGATTATTCGTTCAGAAAATATATCTAATTTTTTTTAGGGAAAAAAGTCTTTTACTGTCTTCCTAATATTTTTTTGCAATACGTTTTTTCAATCACTGTACGAATAAGGGAAATCTGTCAAGTAAAAATTTCAGAATTATTAAATAATTATATGGAGCTCAAAATAAAAAGGGTGAAAAAATGGGTGGCCGTTTTAGCTGGCAAGGTCGTTATTAACAATTGTTAATAATGGTTTTTGATCATTTCGACTTCCTAGATTCTAGATCATTATCAATAATTGTTTATAACCAGCCGAAAAGATCACCCTAGCAACGGAAACTAATTTATAGAATGTACAAATATTTTTTTTCATTTTTATTGAAATTGCAAAGATTGGGTTCTATCATAGACTATCATTAACACTGATTCAAAATGTAAAAAAATACTTTCTTCTATATTTCAGTATCCAATATTATCATCTTGTTGGCACTAAATAAGTTTGTTTCTCTTTTTAAACATTTGGTTCGCTTTTACGTTTGTTAAAAAAAAAATAAGCTTAGAATATTATACTAAACACAGGTTCAAAATAAACTTGGAATATTATACTAAACACAGGTTCTAAATAAATCTAGTTTCAATAATTTGTGAGTTACTAAGATCCGCTTGACGCACTAAGTTTTGTAGTGAGTAATTTTAATCGCTTTATAATATTGCTTGTGAGTGGTAACGAGTACATGAAAAATTTGTAATTCTGAAAAAATACTAAGAAATGAGTTTTATCAGTCATAACATATTATAAATCTGAATGATGTTGAATCCCTTTCTTAAGATTCTGAGGTTTCATTTTTTATGTTTACAATAAAAATAAAACGTAAAAATATCAGATCAACCCTCTTATATAATGTAAATTCATTGTCTTACATTTTTACGAATTTGTTATGTGAAGTTGTTTTGGGATTTGGGTAATGGAATATTTACGATATATGTTTTTATCTGTTTTTTTTTTTACTTTTTTTTGCAGCGATAATTTGTTATCATAAATCTAAATCATTTTCTACTAAATTTGATCTTAATAAAAGTACCAAATATGCTACTTTGTGGTCGTATTGGCCCAAAATAGTCAAAAGTCTCAATTTTGCACTTTAAAGGATATGTGATAATGTAATGTAGAGATACAAAAGACTGATAATAAATCTGTTATCTCAGGCATAAACGTTCAAATGTTTAAAAAATAATACATTTTGGTTCTCATTTAATTTATACACTGCAGTGACGATGGACGAAGGTGAACTGTGAGTAACTTGCTTACTCCGGTGGTTCTCTTAATCCAAAGACTCGATTCGAAGATTTTTTTTCCGGCCACGCTTTTTAACATGCATGCATCATCGATTCGAAAGAGTTGAGGTGTGCCATACGACCGACGGAAGGAAAAGCAACGGAGCGCCTATTGGACAACCTAACATGCTGTTTAACAGGTTGTAAAAGAGTCTTCAACGCATTTTGACGTTTTATTTTTTATGCCGAAAAATTCAACCGAATTAAAATTTCCAACTGAAAGAAGTTTACTGGTTGAGTGAAAAACTAAGTCTTTGGTTTTCAAAGCCATAAATAGACCCTATCATTGATGGTCAGGAGAAGGAAAAGGATATTGGAAAAACTAAGTCTTTGGTTTTCAAAGCCATAAATAGACCCTATCATTGATGGTCAGGAGAAGGAAAAGGATATTGGAAAAACTAAGTCTTTGGTTTTCAAAGCCATAAATAGACCCTATCATTGATGGTCAGGAGAAGGAAAAGGATATTGGAAAAACTAAGCCTTTGGTTTTCAAAGCCATAAATAGACCCTATCATTGATGGTCAGGAGAAGGAAAAGGATATTGGAAAAACTAAGTCTTTGGTTTTCAAAGCCATAAATAGACCCTATCATTGATGGTCAGGAGAAGGAAAAGGATATTGGAAAAAAAGCTACTGATAACCAAGGAAAAACATATTGTGTCACTGAAGTGATGTATCCTGTTTTCTTACTAGGCACTTTAAAAAACGCCAGCGATGTATATTAAGCTGGTAGCTGGTTATATAGTCTAACAGCATGCACAGTAAAACACAACATGTAAAATGATCAGCGATGCACTCAAAAGTCAGAAGGAAATATTTGCTGAAAAATTTTCTACGAGATATTATTGGTAATAGGATTGTAAGGGCATTTTAGGTTAAATATGAAACATAAATAAACAGTTTGTATTTATTGAAGTTTTCTCCGTTGTACATCAGTAACATCCAGATGACATAAGTCAACAAAATCAGTTATTTGTTAAAAGAGAGACTGAAAAGTTAAGATTTAGGTTTAAACGAGCCAATATTTTTGCAATATCCTATGGGGATCTATGGTTTACCTCACTAAATTATTCTCGCCATGTAAGAATAATAATATCAAATGTTACTCCAAGGGTCTTAAATGTTTTAGTCAATTGAATGGTTGTTTAATTAGATATTGTCCTAGGATGGTTACCAGTATTAAATTATTCAAGAAGTTGAGGTCTACATTTTGATAATAAATCGTTATGATTTCACGTTTAAAGTAAAATAAATTAAGTTCAACTTAATACGATAAATACATTTTTCGTAGCAGGTTCCCCAATAAATTATTTAAAGATTCAACAAATTTAGTTAAATTGAATTTATTATTTAATTTTTTTTTAATCTCATTTCTACTAAAAAATCAACAACTTCATTTTGAATATACAATATAAAAAGGTTCTATTTGATAATTTATTTTTTGGTGTACTTTATGCTTAATTTTTGTATTCATTTATATTTTTTAATCATTATTTCAATAATATATTATTATTTTTTACAAAAAATAACTTTCACTTAAAAAAACTGGCCAATGTAAACTATATACTTAAAACAGAATTATTCAAAATGTACAATAATTGCACATTTATAACTAATTTATACGTATTTGTTTACAATCCACATTACTTGTATCTTATGACGTAATATTTTTCGTATTTACGAGTATTTAAGTCAAATCCTTAATGGAAATAAATAGTCTCAAAGCGAAGTGCAAAAATAAACTTTATCGTTCCCCTCGGAGATGTGAAAGAGCCAAGCCCCTCTACGGGTTAGGCAACCTTTCCATAACACGTACGAAGGTACTTGCTTTAACTTCCAAATTTCGATCCTTTACCCTAAATCAGTTTTTCTCCATGGTTCTAAAACCTTATTTTCCTTGATCAACTTTCCTTAGTTTGCTAGTTGAGAACAATTTACCAAAATAAGGTTTAGAGACTAATATATTTGTATATTGTTCTTTACAAGGCTTTTCTTCTTATGTTTTGGTACACGATATTTCAATGTATACATATGCAATGAAATTATTCTTTTTACGACTTTTTTGCTCCATTTTTGTTAAAAGTAATATTTTTATCATAAATAAATATAAGACATTAAATAAAGTAAGCCTAAATTTTTTCGTCTTTCAATTTTTCTTAAGCAATAATCCAGCTTTATGACTTAAGGGATTTTTCCTTATCAAACTGAAAAATAACCCAATTATCTCATTTATATCCTGAAAAATAGCTTATTACGTATTATATCTTTCATGCCTATAATATTTTTTTACATCTGTATTTAATGGACATTTGAATATATTTTTAAAGTGAATCTTCATCAAGTTTAATGTTTATTTTAACAGTGATGATTTTAGAATTCCTAGTTTTGTTACGGACGTCTCGTATGAATTGGATTTATTATAGCTAAAATCAAATTAATCCTAGATTAAGAAAACCATATTCAAAAAATCTTATTTTTTATCACATATTATATATGTGTAAAGTTCGGTTGTTCAGAAAAAAAGTGTATGGGCTCGTATTCCTTAGATACCAAAACGAAAATTTATAGTTATATTTCTCTATATTTGATACAATTTAAACTATTTAATTAATAAAATATTTTACGAGACAAAAGAAAAAACAAACGGTGAAAGAAAACCCCAATTGAAGGGGTTTGGAAAAAAAATGAAGCATTTTAAGTATGTGTTGGAAATTTTAAAAATATTTTCGTCTCATTTTTATGATTGCAATTTTAAATTACCATATTTTAACTTAGAGTTTTAGGAAAGCTATAAACGGCGAAGAAGAGACATCCAGCTTGAGACAACTTTTTTGGAGGTTATTTATGTTATTTGTAGCACTACTACGAGTATGTATTGAAGGATTCCTTACTATAAAAAAATAGCGTAGTATTTAGTAGCGTTAAGATGATGTTGTTCAGGTTTAACACTAAAAAAACTGTAAAAAGAAGATCTAAATATATCATATTTATGATCCTTAGTTATTATTTTGTTAAGTGTTTACCTGAAACGAAAACATCATATAATTTGTAGATGCTAAAAAACCACGGTGATAAATTTATGTGTTTTCTAGAAACCATATGAGAACTTTATGAAATTCTTTTTATTTTGCTGCTAAAAGTTAAACTTACTATTTTTTTTTTTGTAAAAAATGTTGAACATGTGTTTGTCGTGATGGAATTTCGAAATAATATTAAGAAGTTTATGAAAAACGAGAATTCAACTTCTATTCTTTTTTGAAAAAGAAAAAAGTTAAGTGTTATAAAAAAATGTTCAAATGGCGATTTTTTTAAATTTAGGTAATCCACCCAAACTAGGATGATTTGTGCCACAAAATGAAAGTCATATTGCAACTGTATGATTCAATATAATAAAACCAATTTTATAAAATGACGATTCTAGATAATTTAAAGTTTCAACTGTTTAAGCTTCAAATAATTAACAATCAATCTACTCGTATAAATGGAAAAGTTCCTCGAAGAAAGAAGAAACGCAACATTCATTGGGCGTGGTAAAGATATGGTTTTAAGTAAATCAAATAGGTCTTGCAAAGGACAACCGAAAAATACATGATCTATAGTTTCATCATCCAGACCACATTCGCAGCCGGGATCATTCACGATACCCATTCTGCAAAGGTGACTAGGCATTACGCAGTGACCCGTCCGCAAACGACACATGACGGACACTTCAATCCTATTCATTCTTATTATATTAAACCATGGTTTCAAAGCGGTATATTGTTGGATTGGTTTATGTTTAGGGCCCTTATTTACTCAAGATATATCCCAATCCAATACTTATCGTGACAGGTCACTCATTGATGGGCCTCGTGATCAAGGAACTTTTTGTCATTCTAACGTCAATTCATTTGGAAAGGAAAGCTGTGCCGCGGAGTTTTGTTTCATTCATATTTTATCTTCTTTAAGTGAGTGAGCTGTTGTACGAGTACATCAGCAAACTCAACGGCCAAACTCTGTACTGGATTCGATAACACACCAAAGTGAGACGGTTGAAGCACACTGGTTTATTATTTTTTCTCTTTGTCAAAGAAAAATATATATAACTGAAGTTATAGGTATCCTTATATCCCCGAAAACTAGGCGGAACATGACTGTGTCGTTTGAGGGGAGTAGCACAGCATGGGGTTCGAACCGGCGACCTTCCGTACGGAGTCCTAATCAAATACCGTGCGGCCATGCACATCTACTCAGAGTACTGGCGATACGTTTAATATATTGTCACTGGTCCCTATTGTTTCAGAAAATCAAATCTGCCTACTCATAATGAAATTCTGATTCCTGCCTTTTGGGATCTTTAAGGGAAACTTAGACATTGCAAACAATGAATAAAAGTACTATATATATTTATAGTATAAAAGTACTATATATAGTTATATTAAAAGTGTGGAAAAAACACTATTACAAAATAAAGTCAATAAAAAAATATATAACAGATTGAAAGAAGATACAGTGCTTTCAGTGAAGAAAGTAACAGTAAGATGGTCTAGCCATGTGCAAAGAATGAATGATGAGAGACTTTTAAAAAAATATTCAAACGAATTGTGTAGAATGTACGAGAAATTTAATAATACCAAAAATACTAGGAAATACCAAATTAATCAAGTTCTGAAAGACTGAAAAGCTTTTATAGTTGGCATTAATGAACGTAGCATAAATGAAAAATATGTTCCAATAGTGAAAATGTGTTCTAGTTGTAGTTGTCTTACTTAAAAGATAATATAATAATGATGGTGATTTTTTTAAATGTCACGTTAGTTATCAAAACAAATATTGTCAAATGTTATAGTGAAATATTTGATAAGTTGAAATACGAACAAAATCGTATTTTATGAAATGCTTTAATACAATTAATTACTTTTTTCCTAGTATACAAATAGAACATTGAAAGAAGCACCTGAAAGGCTTCGATTATCTGAAAAATAAATGGTTCGAATTTCTCAAAGCAGCTCTCATATACTCCATAATATTATTGACGGCACGTTTTCATAAGTAGGTAAACGTGGGGAAATAAGACAATTGAAATCGTCTTCAACTCTTTTAATTTGTCTCATATATTACAAGCATTTCAGCACGTTACAAATACAATTGGAAATTCAAACCTCCGTGCCTACTTAAAATACGAAGTTTAATTATTTTTGCTTTGCACACTTTCGTTGTCATTTTCAAGTGAGCTTTTATATATTTTTACTAAGTTTAATTCACAGTACAGACTTAGTTCAATAACATTTGAATTTTTAATTACAAAAAAAAATAGTTAACTGGTTTAAAAAAATATTCAAAAGTTGGTTAAACAAGTTGATGAATGCTTTTTAACATCCTCAGTGTAAGGAAAAATGTCAATATCCGAAGCAGTCCCGCTAAAAATGCCTTTTTAACAGATATAGCAACTGGGAGAACCGTTTTTGCTTATGTACGAGTATTTGAGAATAGTTTCTATTGGTTTAGTCTAGTGTAATTATATAAGAAACACTTAACGCTAATATTTCTAGGAATTGAGGAAGGCTCACAACTCCTCGAACGAGTCTGATAACGTTTTTCAGCAGACGAAAATTTCTTTTCACGCTCAAGTGGTCAAATTCTTTTAATACGCAGCATAAACTGAGTAGGATAAAGCCATTGATGAACACCTAACTCACTCATATAGATATAATGTTGCCATTTTTTCTGTAACTTCACCACCATGAGGGAGTTTTGTGTCCCCTGCGGGCTCCACATGCAAGCATTGTTTTCTAATTCGGATGTTAACAGCTAGCAACGATTTGTTTTTTTTCTTTATAATTTAATTAACAGCTAGCAATGAATGTTTTTTTGCATTATAATTTCATTGTACACATTAAAACCTCGGTTTATTAATATTTGGTAATCTCTTACAACAAACCAGAAATACGTCAAGAGGCTGAAAACTAGAAAAGATCCTTGTTTAATATGATTTAATATCCAACAGAAATCGAATCCGCAACCTCCGAGTCGAACGATAGCCA